>JAWQFJ010023345.1:0-12500 GCA_034096865.1 Theodoxus fluviatilis | reverse complement strand
CATGAGAAAGGAGAAGGCTGTCAGGGAATCTAAGCAGGGTTCATGAGAAAGGAGAAGGCTGTCAGGGAATCTAAGCAGAGTTCATGAGAAAGGAGAAGGCTGTCAGTGAATCTAAGCAGAGTTCATGTGAGAAGGCCGTCAGGGAATCTAAGCAGAGTTCATGAGAAAGGAGAAGGCTGTCAGGGAATCTAAGCAGAGTTCATGAGAAAGGAGAAGGCTGTCAGGGAATCTAAGCAGGGTTTATGAGAAAAAAGAAGGCTGTCAGGGAATCTAAGCAGGGTTCATGAGAAAGGAGAAGGCTGTCAGGGAATCTAAGCAGAGTTCATGAGAAAGGAGAAGGTTGTCAGGGAATCTAAGCAGGGTTCATGAGAAAGGAGAAGGCTGTCAGGGAATCTAAGCAGGGTTCATGAGAAAGAAGAAGGCTGTCAGGGAATCTAAGCAGGGTTCATGAGAAAGGAGAAGGCTGTCAGGGAATCTAAGGTTCCTGGTTTCACGACTACAGACATCGAGCAAGGCAGCTTTGGCGTGCTTCCACCAGACACAGGATTCGACCTGCGCATGCGCGGCTCTCAGTCCGATGACGAAGTTTGTAGACTCCTGTGACACTCCTGTAACACTCCTGTGACACTCCGGAGTGATCCAGTGCTCTCCAAGCCGTCCCGGATCAGCCGAGTGGAAGCCTGCTCTCAACCCAGGACAGCGACATCGAGTGATGGAAGTACTGAACATGTAGTTATGGTCGGAGACGCGTTGTCGTCAGTTTCGGACTGGCCAAGCGAAAAATCGTAGTAGCCGCCATCTTTGAAGGATAAGAAGTGGAATGCATATATATAGTAGAAGTGTATGTGTCCGTACATTTTGAGGAATAAAGATCGGTCGATGATCGTAAAAAATTGGGCCAAACCATTAAGACAGTTTTATACAACTATAAATCATCAATAATATTGAAGACGACCAAGTTGTATTTTTATAATTTGTTCATAGACGCGAAAACGATTTGTAGAAATACACTGATGGAGGGGAGTGTCCGACGCCGTAACTGGCAGACGTGCACATTCGAAGTGTGATGACAAACGAGATCTGTCGGCGGCTGGAGTCACGGCAGTCCTATAGGCAGTATAGCAGCGCATTCGTTTTAGCGGCAGGGAGGCACCGCCTCGCTCATGCACAACACGCAATGACTCACACGTACATCGCGCTCTGTCGCCGACAGATTTCGTTTGTCATCACATTGACTGTGCACGCCTGCCAGCCACGGCGTCGGACACTACCTTCGATCAGCGTTTGTTCACAAATTGTTTTCGGGTCTGTAACAGTACAAAATAATAAAGTAAACCTTATCCATTTGCAATATATTCTTGCTCTACTCTACGAATGCCATGCACTTCTTATCCTTCAAAGACTGAGGGTCTCTCGTGCTAGTGCTATTTTTAGATTAAACCCCCCACCCCACCCACCCCCGATGAACCCCTCTGCGGCCATTAGTCCCAAAAGAAACTACATTTGTTACAAATCACAACGTCAAAAATAAATCTAAGACATATTGCTGTTAGATATAACACGCAAGTATGTACAATTGTAATGAATCAATAAGCACAAATATTAATGGTATGCGTTATTTCTTGTTTGAAAGACAGTAGCTAGCTTGCCTCACTCTGTATGAGGCAAATGTGAAAACCAGGCGTTTGTAACATTTTCACGCTCGCGCACTCACGCAATTCACGTGCGCACACTCTCCTGTCTTCCGTCCATTCCACAACCCCACAATCACTAACCATTTATGCGACAAAATATATCAACTTCTAACACTCCTGCACACTCGTACTCCCACCCCATCCCACCCACCCTCTCTCTCTCTCTCTCTCTCTCTCTCTCTCTCTCTCTCTCTCTCTCTCTCTCTCTCTCTCTCTCTCTCTCTCTCTCTCTCTCTCTCTCTCTCTCTCCAATCCCTGATTACCTTTCCCCTTCCTACCATCCTCTCTTACCCCTCCAAGACCTTCACATATTCCTCCCCCCCCCCCCCCGCTCCCCCCTCCCCTCTCCTCCATCCCTCCCCTCTCCTCCATCCCTCCCCTCTCCTCCATCCCCTCCCCCCCTCCCCCCTCCCCTCTCCTCCATCCCCCCCCCCCCCCCCCCCCTCGATGCTGTGGCCACCTGACGCCGCTGTGTGCAGGCAGCGTGACGGCGTGAAGCGGTCCGTGACTTTGCCATCTGGCTAAGTCATCCGTGTGCTGTGCTGCTCTTCCCCTCCAGCCTTCCTCTCTCTCTCTCTCTCTCTCTCTCTCTCTCTCTCTCTCTCTCTCTCTCTCTCTTTTAGTGTCTCTCCGCCTCTCCCCTTCTCTGTCTCTCTCTCTCTCTCTATCTCTCTCTCTCTCTCTTTCTTCCCTCTCTCTCTCTCTTTCTTCCCTCTCTCTCTCTCTTTCTTCCCTCTCTCTCTCTCTCTTTCTTCCCTCTCTCTCTCTCTCTCTCTCTCTCTCTCTCTCTCTTAGTGTCTAAATCTAAATCTAAAGATTTAGAATGGGAATCAGTCACCTGTTCATTCACAGGCATAGGTACAGCCGAGATAACGATGTAACCTTGTGTCCCAATTGCAGAGAGAAAGATGAAGACGAAAGGCATTTTCTTTTGCATTGTCCAGCTTTGTACGACCTACGAGTAAGATATATCATACCATTTGTAAATGAAGAAATGGAGGACCCTTTTGTACAGCTCATCGGTAACATAGATACTGATGTGATAAGAGGGGTCGCCACCTACTTCTACCATGCATTGATGAGAAGAAAGGCAATCTTGCAGGATACACAGAATGATTCTTTTTTTCTAGAATAAGCAGAGAGCAATAAAGAGCATTATAACAGCTCTCTGTATGTCATTACAATGGAGTATTGAGACGCATAGTGTTAGTGCCCAATATGTATGTTGTTTAAAAGTGTATTGCATCTTTGTACTTGTGATGGGCCGCAGGCCTAGACAATAAACTGATTCGTTCGTTCGTTCGTTCTCTCTTAGTGTCTCCCTCCCTCTCTCCCCTCCCCCCACCCACTCTCTGTCTCTCTGTTTCTGTCTCTGTCTCTCTGTCTCTCTGTTTTTATCTCTGTCTGTGTCTGTCTGTCTGTCTGTCTGTCTGTCTGTCTGTCTGTCTGTCTGTCTGTCTGTCTGCATGCCTGTCTGTCTGTCTGTCTGTCTGTCTGTCTGTCTGTCTGCCTGCCTGTCTGTCTGTCTGTCTGTCTGTCTGTCTGTCTGTCTGTCTGTCTGTCTGTCTGTCTGTCTTTGTCTGTCTGTCTGTCTGTCTTTTGTCTGTCTGTCTGTCTGTCTGTCTGTCTCTCTCTCTCTCTCTCTCTCTCTCTCTGTACATCAAGAGAATTTGGCCTACATGTATGTTATTTGTTTTTAACATTTGGATGTTTAGAAAGTTGTTTTTTATGTGTATGGCATTATAGTTACGTCATATTAGAATTTTTCTATGGTACACTATCTACTCGTTTTAATATGTTTAAGATATTGTACATGTATAATTTTTGCGATAATTAGACTCTCTCTCTCTCTTTCTTTCTTTCTGTCTCTCTCTCTCTCTCTCTCTCTCTCTCTCTCTCTCTCTCAGGGGACAGACTGGGGTCAGGCAGGAGGACAGGGGACAGACAGGTTACAGACAGGGGACAGAATGTTTTAATAGAACGAATCGCCCAAGACATGCCGTTCCAAAAGCCTCATAGCATGATGATTACCGTGCCACAATATGCTACAAGATGAGAAGTTTCGCACGAGACTATGATGGAATTAAGTCTTTAACATGACTTTTTCCTCCTTCGAAGGTATTTGTCATTGTGTTATTGATTTACCGGGTGTGGTACTCTACCGTGGCAACAGTTTTGATAAAAACTGATTGCAATCTGAGAAGTTTTTCTTCTTGAGGGGCACAGGGTGGTGGGGAGAGGGGAGGGGTGTAGAGGGTGAGGGAGGGGTGAAGGGGAGATTATTGTTGTTGTGGTTGTTGTTTAACAGGTTCGGGATATTCTGCTTGACTCTTGCAGCCTGTTTGCACAAGACGATGTCACTTACGCCTTGCTACTCGTCATATTCCATCGCACTCTGGCTACGCACTGAGAAACGCGACGGAGCGTATACATATACTCTGACATCGTATAGTTGAAAGTGATCGGATCGTGTTACCTCGTACCTCGCAGGGGACTGACAGGGGTCAGGCAGGGGGCAGACAGGGGACAGGCAGGGGACAGACAGGGGACAGACTGGAGACAGGCAGGGGACAGACTGGAGACAGGCAGGGGACAGACAGGGGACAGACAGGGGACAGACAGGAGACAGGCAGGGGACAGACAGGAGACAGGCAGGGGACAGACAGGGGACAGACAGGAGACAGACAGGGGACAGACTGGAGACAGGCAGGGGACAGACAGGGGACAGACTGGAGACAGGCAGGGGACAGACAGGGGACAGACAGGGACAGACAGGGGACAGGCAGGGGACAGGCAGGGGACACACAGGAGACAGGCAGGGGACAGACAGTGGACAGAGGACAGACAGGGGACAGATAGGGGACAGACTGGAGACAGACAGGGGACAGACAGGAGACAGACAGGGACAGACAGGGACAGACTGAGACAGACAGGGACAGACAGGAGCAGACAGGAGACAGACAGGGACAGACAGGAGACAGCAGGGACAGACAGGGGACAGACTGGAGACAGACAGGGGACAGACAGGGGACAGACAGGGGACAGACAGGGGACAGGCAGGGGACAGACAGGAGACAGACAGGGGACAGACAGGGGACAGACAGGACAGACGAGACAGACAGACAGACAGACAGGAGACAGACAGGGACAGACGGGGACAGACAGGGACAGACAGGGACAGACAGGAGACAGACAGGAGACAGACAGGAGACAGACAGGAGACAGACAGGGGACAGACAGGAGACAGACAGGAGACAGACAGGAGACAGACAGGGACAGACAGGGGACAGACAGGAGACAGACAGGAGACAGACAGGAGACAGACAGAAGACAGACAGGGGACAGACAGGGACAGACAGGGACAGACAGGGACAGACAGGGACAGACAGGAGACAGACAGGGACAGTCAGGGACAGACAGGAGACAGTCAGGAGACAGACAGGAGACAGACAGGAGACAGTCAGAAGACAGACAGGAGACAGACAGGAGACAGACAGGAGACAGACAGGAGACAGACAGGAGACAGTCAGGAGACAGTCAGGAGACAGACAGGAGACAGTCAGAAGACAGACAGGAGACAGTCAGGGACAGACAGGGACAGACAGGGACAGACATGGACAGACATGGACAGACATGGACAGACATGGACAGACATGGACAGACATAGACAGACATGGACAGACATGGACAGACATGGACAGACATGGACAGACATGGACAGACAGGAGGACAGACAGGCAGACAGACAGGAGGACAGACAGGAGACAGGCAGGACAGACAGGGGACAGACAGGGGACAGACAGGAGACAGACAGGGGACAGACAGGGGATAGACAGGAGACAGACAGGACAGACAGGGGACAGACAGGGACAGACAGGGACAGACAGGGACAGACAGGAGACAGACAGGGGACAGACAGGAGACAGACAGGGGACAGACAGGGGACAGACAGGAGACAGACAGGGGACAGACTGGAGACAGACAGGGGACAGACAGGGGACAGACATGAGACAGGCAGGGGACAGACAGGGGACAGAGGACAGACAGGGGACAGACTGGAGACAGGCAGGGGACAGACAGGACAGACAGAGACAGACAGGGACAGACACAGACAGGGACAGACACAGACAGGGACAGACACAGACAGACAGACAGACAGGACAGACAGGACAGAGGACAGACAGGACAGACAGGACGACGAGACAGACAGGAGACAGGCAGGGGACAGGCAGGGGACAGACTGGAGACAGACAGGGGACAGACTGGAGGCAGGCAGGGGACAGACAGGGGACAGGCAGGAGACAGGCAGGGGACAGACAGGGGACAGACTGGAGACATGCAGGAGACAGGCAGAGGACAGGCAGGGGACAGACAGGGACAGACTGGAGACATGCAGGAGACAGGCAGGGGAAAGGCAGGGGGCAGACGGGACAGACTGGAGACAGACAGGAGACAGACAGGAGACAGGCAGGGGACCGACTGGAGACAGGCAGGGGACAGACAGGGGACAGGCAGGGGACAGACTGGAGACAGACAGGAGACAGACAGGAGACAGACAGGGGACAGACAGGGACAGACAGGGGACAGACAGGGGACAGACAGGGGACAGACAGGGGACAGACAGGGGACAGACAGGGGACAGACAGGGGACAGACAGGGGACAGACAGGGGACAGACAGGGGACAGACAGGGGACAGACTGGAGACAGACAGGAGACAGACAGGGGACAGACAGGGGACAGGCAGGGGACAGGCAGGGGACAGGCAGGGGACAGACAGGGGACAGACAGGGGACAGACAGGGGACAGGCAGGGGACAGACTGGAGACAGACTGGAGACAGACAGGAGACAGACAGGAGACAGACAGGGGACAGACAGGGGACAGACAGGGGACAGACTGGAGACAGGCAGGGGACAGACAGGGGACAGACAGGGGACAGACAGGGGACAGACAGGAGACAGGCAGGGGACAGACAGGGGACAGGCAGGGGACAGACAGGGGACAGACAGGGGACAGACAGGGGACAGGCAGGGGAGAGAGAGAGAGAGAGAGAGAGAGAGAGAGAGAGAGAGAGAGAGATAGAGAGAGAAAGAGAGAGACAGAGAGAGGAAGAGAGAGAGAGAGAGAGAGAGAGAGAGAGAGAGGGAGAAAGAGAGAGGGAGAGAGAGAGGGGAGAGGGGGGGGGGGCTGGGGGAAAGGGGAGAAAAGGAAGAGAGAATGAGAGTAAGAGAGTGGGTGGGTGGAAGAGAGAGGTTGGGGGAGAGGCATAGAGAGAGAGAGAGAGAGAGAGAGAGAGAGAGAGAGAGAGAGAGAGAGAGAGAGAGAGAGAGAGTCAGTATAATTATTGCAAGAATTATACATGTATAATTTTTTAAACATACTAAAATGGGTAGTGTACCAGAGAAGCAAAACTTAAATATGGAACTTGAAGTAATTACAATGAAAAAACATCCAAATGTTAAAAGCAAATAACATACATGTAGGCCAAAGCCTCTTGATGTACACTCCCTCCCCTACTCCCCTCCCCCCAATCAGCCGGAACCCCTCCAATAGTTCAGCCAGGGGCGGGTTTCAAAATAGGTAGTCGATCTTGGTCGCAAGATCTTGCTTCGCAGTAAGAGCTAGCTAAAAAAGAAACTACCCCAGCGGCGAGCGAAGATCCAAGATGGCGACGACCGAGACTAGGGTTTATGTTTTGTGACGCTTCGACACTGAAAATATTCGATAATTCGTTCTCCGCTGACTCATGTGTGCCTTAATTTGTCACCTCGCTGCAATCTCAGCTGGACAATTGAAGTAGATTACGATTTTTTTCTTTATTGTGTGCACGATGTGTGGTTGACGGTGAGAAATCCTGCATTAAGTTCGAATTGAAAATTCTCTCGCAAAGAGATGTAACTCTACATTCTGACCTCCCTTTGCGTAAAGGAAAATCGCTAGTGCGCGGTAGTGTACATAGGGTCTTTGACTGCACTAGGCTCAGGAGTCACTTATCAGGGCATAGGTAGTGGTAATAAAAATGTTCAATTTACACAATAACCTCAAACCTTACCGTAAACCAAGAAAGTTAGAGTTAACCGAAGACTCGTCCAAAAACCTCACTCCTAGTGACACGATGCTCATGCTGTCCGCCATTTTGAATCTCACTAGCTAGGCACCGCTCAAACTGCCTCGCTCAATCTACGCTCGTCTACGATTGGCTCGCGAGCAAGCAAAGAATGAAACTGCCCAATTGGCGAGATCTGCGTAGATCTACCGAGATCTTCGCATTTTGAAACCCGCCCCAGGGGTGGCCTGAAGTAAACATATGTGAAGAATGGACAATGTAGGATACACACTTAGCCGTTCCACTGTCTAGATTTCAGATGAAAGCGTGGAAAACTATGTCATAGGATGATGTCTGAGAATAGTGCGAATTTTTTCTTTGAACATAGGCAAAGACTTGATACATTTTATGTCATCAGGCAGTGTATTCCACAGAGCAGCCCGAGTATAGCTCGATTTGAACAAATCGATGCTGAGACAGGAGAAATTTGTCATGTCCTCTGAATGATGACTGCTCAAATAGTTTGGTTAGATATTCTGGTGATCGGCCATCTTTTACCTTTTTCACAAGTACACACACTTATTGAGCTGCAGATGCTAATGGAGAGGCAAAATGTCACGCATTTCCATTTTCTTTTCAGTGCTGAGAGATTTATTTGTGACCATAAGCTTAGAAGCTCTTCAGTATAGTGAATTAACTCTCTTCAAATTAGCTTCACTACAGTTATCCCACAATGTTGATGCGTAACTGATGTGTGATACGATGTGGGCAATGAAAAAGATTTTGCAGGTTTCCGTGTCTACAAAGTGCCTCAGCTTTGACAGTAGAAAGAGATTGCTTGAAATCTTTTTGCACATCAGATTTATGTGTGAGTTCCAGTCTAACTGCTCGTCAATCATCACCCCAAGCACTTGTGTTCTTTCGCCTTTTCTATCGGCCCAGCATCACGTGAGAGTGGGAGTGACAAAGGATGTAGATGATGTTTTTGCCTTGTGGTTATCACCATATACTTGGTTTTGAACGGGTTGAGAACCATATGGTTTGAAAGACACCAGCAACATATTTCATCAAGACTCTTTTGGAGTTTATCTGCCACAGTTTCGGTTGAGCTATCCGCGGTAGACAGCATTGTAACATCTGCAAACATGTTACATGAGACCTTTCTATCTGTGACATGCAAGGGTAGGTCATTTATAAATAAGCAGAATAAAAGGGGGCCTAGTACAGATCCCTGTGGGACACCCGCTCTTAGAATACCTTACTTGAAAACGTGCCCATCGAATTGGACACATTGTTGTCGAATATCCAGGAATGACTGAAAAAACTTCACAGTCGTGTGACCATGAAAATAAAGAGCCAGTTTATCCAATAGTATGCCGTGATGTACCATGTCAAAGGCTCTTCTGAAATCTAGGACGACAGATCCTATCACTTTCGAGGTGTTAATGCGTGCAGCCAGGTGTCTGTCAGGTGGGATAATGCAGTATGGCAGGAATGTTTTGGTCGGAAGCCCGATTGAAGGGGGTGAAGAAGACTGTGCCGATCAAGAAATGCCAACAGGTGTTTGTGAACGTGCTTTTCAATTGGTTTTGATAAAATTGATAGAACAGGGGCGCGTTGCAAACGGCGAGATTTGCCAAGATTTGCCAAGAAAAGCAAGAAAACCAAGCATTCTCAACGCTCTCGTTCCGAGGAAAACGAGGCCTAGGCAAGACTTCGCAAGCAGCTCTGAGATGTGCTCCGCCTTGCGAGAATAACGAGAAAAAATGGCGGTGGTGCGACACACAATGCTTGGCTTTGTGTTTCCACATGTAGATGATACATTTTTTAATGTAACCGTCCCAACTGCCAGTTGGCAGCAGTTGTAGACCGGTGAGTGCTTGTAATGTCTTTAAAACTGGTGTTTAGATCACAGATCGGGCCGAGTCAGTCAAAAATGTCTGCCAAATCTGAAAGTGGAGGAGTCCACTCATTTCATGAGTCGATGCACGTGTCGTCGTGTGTGTTGTACTATTTGGGTAGGTAACCTACCTAAACACCCTACTTCAGCTATGTTCTCCCATTGCTCAAGATATCTACTGACTACACAACCTTCGTTTGACAGGAAAGCAGCTGCAATAACGTCGCTGTCGTCTGTCGTTTCCATGAAAATGATCTTTGTCAAGGTTTCTCGCATTCTGGCCGCCATCTTTCTCTCTCCACTTCCGACTACGAGATCTCGTGGGTCGTTGCTTTTAGCCTAGTTCTTGCCTTGGACCGAGACTAGCCAAATCTTGCTGGACTAGGTAGCGCCGCAACGCGGCTCTGATTTTGGTCGGAAGTCATCAAGACTTGTGGGAGTTTTCACTTTTGGTAGAGGGATAACTTTAGCTTTTTCCATTCATCTGGGAAGTTGTGCTTGATAATGCACAATCTGTATCTGAATGTGAGCAAGTCGATTACATGGAAGAGAGAGTTTGAGAAGAAAGCTATTGATGCTATCAGGTCCTGTTGTTTTTGAGTTGAGTTTTTCAATAAATCTGCCAACTTCATGAACAGCAAGAAGATGAATCTCAAATTCCAATGAAGACAATATTCTCTCCTGGCAGAATTCTTGGAGATATGCTGTTTCAGATTGGAAATTATGGTTGCTATCGCGAGGGAATAACTTTGCAGCCACAGAAAGGAAGTGATTATTGCAGTCATTAACATCATCGGATGGGTATGATGAGGGAGTTTTAGCTCCGTTTCGTTTGGTAAAGGTATTTATGGCGTTCCATACTGAGGGGATGTTTTTTTTATCAGTTATAAGTTTCTGAAAATAATATTTTTTTTGTTTTCCTCACTAAGCTTTTAACTGCATTTCTTTGTGTTTTTTTTACGCAACGAAATTATTGCTTTTCCTGTGTTTATCTTTGAGGGACATTGCTTGCATTACTTCCTTGGTTAACCATGGTGGCAGCGTTGGATGACGCACGCATTTTCTTCTGATCGGAACGTGTTTATTAATTACTCCTAGAAATATGTTGTACCAAACCTGAAGTGCACAGTTTGGATCGGTGTGATACTGGACTTCATGGAAGGGTGTCTTTTGGAGGTGTAAAGAATGCGTGGTATGGCATTATATGGATTGTCCATTGCTATGTAAAACCAGGCAAATGTTTGACACAAGTTGACACGGGCCAGTTCTTCCGCAAGATCTGGCAAGTTCTCCGGATGTACTTCTGCGAACGTTACATCATCAGTTTTGTGATGTCACATTGTGACGCTGCCCATGAAAAAACTCGGACTTGAGCGGTTGGTGAAAATGGAGATTGAATCTACGGCGAAAAGTTGTCAGGGTTGACTTTGTAATTCGTGCTGTGCTTCACTGAACGGAATCATTCACAGACTTGAGAGTCTTCGTCCAGGGTTGCCCAGGACTGTCGCGGTGGCCGTGGAGCCATCCTGAGTCTGCAGGAGCAGTGATGAGTGTAACCGATGTCCTGCTGTTCGAGGGAGTCCAAGACACCAAAATGAGGGAGGACGTAAACAACAACACAACGAGTGCCGGTAGATATGAAATCGGAATTCACGTTGGGGGTTAGCCGATAGAGAATCTCCATAGGCAGCGGAATGACGATGCTGACTCGAGGGGAGGAGGAGCTCAACAGGTTGGATGTAGACCGATTATCGGCGGGGGCCGCACGTCTATGCTGACTCGAGGAGAGGACAGCAAATCTGACAAGATGGAGGAAGACAGGCCGTTGGAGGTTGAGCTGGAGGAGGAACTCAGCAGGTTGGATGTAGATTGATTGTCGGCGGGGGCCGCACGTTAGTTCTGGTGAGTCCTGGTGTGGGCCGGGGCTATTGAGTGATTGTGAGTGTGGTAAATATATTCATTTCTATATCGGCGGGGGCCGCTTGGTCATTTGTTGGAGCTACGTTAGCGCCTTTGGCCCTGGTGTGGGCCGAGGCTGCCTGAGCTACGTTAGCGCCTTTGTACCCTGGTGTGGGCCGAGGCTGCTTGAGTGGGTGCCGTAAGGCAAGGATGATTATTACACTTCATTCTTACATAGATGCTGGTGTTTGTGTCCTTTGTTTTATTTTCATTGTACGGGCTAGGCTGACCCGAGGCCCAGTTAGCCGGTCTGTTACAGGAGGTCAGAACAAAAAGTTTTGACATCAAAGTTTTTGAACGATCTATAGGTCATATATGAATGATCGCGTGTTTTGCTTTTGGAGTGTTTAGCGTGCAAGGAGCAGATGATTGGAAAATGATCACGAATGCCCATTCTTGACACCCAAGTACTTTGTACCAGATGGATGTTGGTGGTATATCTGTGATCAATAAGAGTCGATGTTGACTGAGTGACCCTAGTGGCTGTATGAACCAATTGCTTGAGTCCAAAGAGCAGGATAGTTAGTGACAATTAGGTATCATTATCAACAATCATGGTCCATAAACAAAATGTACACATAGGACATATAAATGTATATCATTAATACATCAAAGTGACGGACATTAGTGCTATTATTCAGAAGGAACAGTTAAGCATTCTTGGAATAAGTGAATCTCGCATTCACAGTGAAATCAGTGATGAAGCAATTGGAACATCAGGACGCGATCCTGATCTACCTGGGCACACTGGGTTAGCAATCTACATTAACTATGATCTACCTGGGCACACTGGGTTAGCAATCTACATTAACTATCATCTACCTGGGCACACTGGGTTAGCAATCTACATTAACTATGATCTACCTGGGCACACTGGGTTAGCAATCTACATTAACTATGA
>JAWQFJ010023343.1:10000-12144 GCA_034096865.1 Theodoxus fluviatilis | reverse complement strand
TACAAGTGTACAATCATGAACAGTAAAAATTAGGTGTCATACAATAAAAAGTTGCGTTTCTGCAGAAACATTGTTAACATAAATGACTGGTTGTAGGTGATTGACTAATATACATGTACATTTCAGCCAGCATTACTTCACTTTATACACAATTTTCCTCTGAGTTCGTAAGCTTCTCACAACGAAGTTCAAAAGCATAAAATATATACATCGATGCATCTCGTGTCTTGCGTACATCACACTCATTGATCAGATGCGTCACATTCGTATACCTTGAAGTTTTCATGTGTTTTGCAAGATATTTTTCTCGTAGGTCTTCATATACATGACAATCAATTAAAAAATGCCGCTCAGCCTCGTACTCTCCGCAAAATGGACACACTCTGTCTGCAGCGTGTTCAGAAATTCGCAGGTTTACCCCAAGTGCAAACTTTTCGACACGAATCGTATAAATGCATCCCAATTTTTTTAATATTGATGTCATTCAGATAACTCGCACTGTGGAGAGCTCCCACACGATCTGTAAAAGGCAAGCAGGCTGTGGAGAGCTCCCACACGATCTGTAAAAGGCAAGCAGGCTGTGGAGAGCTCCCACACGATCTGTAAAAGGCAAGCCGACGTCACAAAGTCTTTGTCTTAGCGATCGAAAAAAGCTCTTTTCATTAACATGCCCACAATTTGTCCAAACATAGACAAATCCAATTCTTGACAGACATTGCTCGACTGATTTTACCCAATTCATCTTCCCACACACACTTTCTTTCGACAGCATTAAGTAGGCCTGCTTTGGCAGTCTGCTTTCCGACATTCTGCTCAGTCGAAACCAGTACCTAATCGCCCGAATAATAGTGCTGACAAGCATTGGGTACCTTCCCAGTTCACCGCTGCACATGACATTTGTTGTTTTTATAGATAGAAACATTGGGAAAGCGCTTGCATGCAAACATGTATGCCCACTCAATACTTTCTCTTGTCTCCAATCCCCACAACTCTGAACCATAGAGTAAGTAAGGCTGTATTTGAGCATTGTACAAACGGGAAAAGACTGCTATGTTCATAGTGCGAAGATGCCAAATTGCCTTAATCAACAGTACTTTTTTTCTTGGCTTTTACACCCAGGCTGTCAAGAGCAGACGATAATGACAATTTAGTCGTGAGTATGAATCCCAAATATCTATAATCATTTACCACCTCTAGATCTGTTCCTCCTAGAGTCAACTTTTACCCTCGGCCCAGAAATCCGCCTTTCCGGAAAACCATGACCTTTGTTTTGTCAGTATTGACTTGAAGGTCCAATCTCTCGAAAGCGTGGTATATGTTATTTATCTGGCACTGTAAACCAACTAGAGTAGTAGAAAGTAGCACAATATCGTCTGCAAAGAAAAGCGAAAACACCTCCGTCATCACGGGCAGTAGCTGTACACCATGTGGCGACCGTTTGTTCGAATGTACCTTGCAACGTATTCACTAAATAGACAAAAAATTATCGGGGACTCGACTGCCTCCTGTCTTACACCGACCAAGCAGTCAAATAAATTTAACATGGCACCATTCCACCGCACACAAGCCTGCACTTGTGAGTAAACCGACTGAAGCATTCTCAAGAACTTTGTTGAAAGCCCCGACTCCGCCAGCACTGTCCAAAGACGAACCTTATCAACAGAGTCAAAGGCCCTACGGTAGTCAAATAAGGCGGCGTAGAGTTTTCCTCTACCACTACCGTACACATGCCTGACTGCAAGAGAGTGAAGGATAAAACATGATCAATGGTGGAATGGTCCTTCCGAAACCCTGCTTTCTCTAGGCAAAACTTGTCACATTCCTCTGCCCAGGCAAGGAGACGATTTGTCAACACAGATATATAAGGTTTACTTACACTACACAGCAAACGATATCCCTCTATATTTTTTGGACTTAACTTGTCTCCGCTTTTGTTTATGGGAATTATGACAGATTTACACCAGTTATGGGGAAGTATTGTTTTTCATACATAACATTAAAGAGTGAGACAAGGAAAGGGGTTATATATGCGCTTGCACATTTGAGGTAATCCCCAGGAATATCATCTTAACCTAGCGATTGCCAGCTGCACCTCTTCTTCGCGTATTGGCACATCCTGTTCCTCATGCTGAACAATTAGGTAC
>JAWQFJ010023343.1:0-5000 GCA_034096865.1 Theodoxus fluviatilis | reverse complement strand
CGTTGACATGCATCCTTCCCAAAGCCAGGTCGACATTTAGCACAGTAGTATTTTCTTGCTTCTGTTGGAAAATGACGAACATTGATGACGTAAAAATGAGCAGTGCCATCCAGTGCGAGCATTCTGGTAAGGACGTCACAACACGGGACATGGTAAAAACCTCTAAACATTTACGTAACAGTATATCTTTAGCACTTCAAGCCGATGCTTGATTAATCACGGGATACTAATGCCGCACGCTCTGTGTCCAGCCACAAGATTCGGTCGACTCACATCTATTTCAGGTCCCTCGGCACTTTTTGTGCTGCACTTGATCACACATGCAAGCACATATCGGGCTTTTTTTCTCTCCAGTTCGCATGTAAAACTTTCATTTTAAGAATCTCTGACTCACATACAAAGAAATCGTAACTGTAAGGCAGCATTGATTTATCAAAGCTCCATTCAGATTACATCAATAGTTCGTTTAAATCGTTACACTATTTAAATCGAAATGTGGGTTGCTGAGTGATTTGGTACGCTGGTAACTGTTGAACTCGGCCACGTTGACAACAGAAACTTTCGAGACTCCTTCGAACAAGAGTCCACCAAGACAGGTAATCCCGCATCAAAATATGTGTTCAACAAGTCTCGGCCAAACATAAAATGCTGCGCTCGGGGCTTGTAATAAATGTCACATGACCGAACTTAGTGTCTCAAAACACTTTCTCGACTTCTTCCAACAAGAGTTGTAAACTCCTTCACGTGACGTGACCGCAACAAAGACTTTCGCGACTCCTTCGAAATTAATGATGTTGTTTGTTGACGATTTCTTAGTATATGTTATGTGTCAGTAATTCTTAAAATGAGCGTTTTGCATGCGAACTAGGGGAACAAAAATGGCGGAGCACGGTGTGTGGCAGACTGGCCCAGCCAGTCATATCAGTGCTGTGTGCGGGGCCTGAAATACACGTCTGGACAGTGTGCGGCAACAGTGTCCTCTACTTAAGCACGGGATTTAGGGGTCTTTCGATGCGACGTGCAGACGAAAGGACATTGGTTGTACGTACGAGTGGCATGCATGCGTCGCATGACTCTGCGGTCTGTCTGGTGAAAATATATTTAAGTTGTAATGGTGACTTACGACTGTGTCGAGTTTTTCGTACCAAGTAATGCACAAAGAAAGAGATCAACTGCAATAACAACTTTGAGGCTTATCTTGGCAGAGGAAAGTTGTGTTCTGGGATGTTTCTGCGGTGCATCTCCGGTATTTATTTGTGAATTGTTGAAATCGCGGTTTGTTCCATTGATACAGGTCAGCATTTAAAATTTGATTTTTTTCTCCCGATAAATAATTTTGAAAGATTTAGTATTCAGAAAACAAAGTAACAAACTATTGTCATATGAATGAGACCAGCATTATCCTATGACGAGGGAAAATTCGCAGAAATCTTCAGAGTTTTGGCTCTCCCTCCCTGACACTAGTATAAGGGAGCGCTACGCCTGATGATAATTTCAAGTCTGCTCTCACACTGCCTGTGGACATGCGTGTGGAAAGCAAACTCCCACCGCTTTGGATTAGTTAATTAACCTGTTTAAATCCCTCGAAGAAATCTTTGACGCGAGGCTGGTGCTACAACAACCTCTGATTCAGCTGGAACCAGCAGTCACAGAGCTTTAAGAATCTGTCACAGCAGCTTGTCCATGAACAGCCATTGCAGAATGTTCCATAGCCGGTGTCGATACTGACAAGAAACTCACATCCCATTTGATTAGAAATATTCGTTTGTAACGAGGCCATGTCCTGCATTTCGTGCGAGTTGGTATTCTGAGGATCGTGGGATGCAGACATCCACGTTTCCCGACAGCTCTTACTCTCAGCAATGCCAATTTTGATCACATGATGCCAGAAAATAAAGGAGAGAATGTATTCTTCACATGTGTCACAATTTATGTGACCATTAATGATTCAGTAGCATCAGGTTGTGTTACGCTGCAGGGAGTGAAAATGACGTTGGTTCATGACTGTGTATGTCTACGTGGATGGATGTACGGTCGTATGTGTGTGTATGTCCCGTCTGCATGTCTCCACGAGTTTCCTCGCCTGTCCGCGATGGAGTGATCCAGTGGTCCAGTAATCATGAAGCATAAAGTGTGAAGTGGTTTCGACCAGGCATGGATGATAAATCGCAACGTGGAGTCATTCCTGCAAACCTTATGTGGATTTAAATTAAAGCTGCCCAAAATGTGCGTAATCAATTATCAAAGGTCGGATGTCTTAGTAACAACCTGTTGTACGCGTGGACACCGGTAATATATGGCGTCATCATGTACATTCTACCTTCAAATGGACAATAATTTGTTTTCATTTTTCATTATTTCTTTGTAAAATCTAAGTATTCATTGTCAAATTGTCCGTATTAGACGAAAGGATGTCCTCCATTCTCTATTTGACCAATGCAAAATGGACACCGCACATCGTTCACTCTCATGAGCCTCGATTCACAGGGGAAGGAAGGAAAGACGTGAAGTGACCAGGAACTAATGCTGTTACGAGGAACTCGGATGAGGACCTGACAGGAAGATGACGTCACATGCCAAGGCTCCTATGAGCGGCTTGCGGGGCGAGATGCTCATGAGGGCTGAAAGCTAAGATGGCGACAGGTTGTTGAGGTTGTCTCAAGTCCCCGGATCTGGGTGGGTTTTAGTTGTCGACCTTCGCCCACTTGGAGCGTATCATGGGCCTGCAACTCGATACGTCCCCATCGACGCTCCGTGTCACTCCGCTGAAAGCGCATACGGGCCTGAAGAACGCAAAGCGGATGAAGATGACAGGTAATCAAAGACGGATCCAGTTTTCTGCTCTCTTCTGCCTGGAGAACGAAGCAGGCGGGAGGAAGGGAGAGTGGAGCTGCTGGGAGGCTTGGGGTGGGGGAGTGAGTCTTGCACTGTTTGTGGGATCTGTGTTCGCCACGCTCTCGGCGCGAGTCTTGTGAGTGAACAATTGTTGATGCTTCTTTGGCGGATCTCCGCTTCCCTGTTCCCTTCCACCCCTCCCCCGTCTCCTTTCCCACCCACGTCCTTTGCCCTCCCACTCCCTCTACCCCTCTCAGCATTCCTACCTCTACTCCCTATACCCCTCTCAGCATTCCTACCTCTACTCCATCTCAGCATTCCTATCTCTACTCCCTCTACACCTCTCAGCATTCCTACCTCTACTCCCTCTACCCCTCTCAGCATTTCTACCTCTACTCCCTCTACCCCTCTCAGCATTCCTACCTCTACTCCCTCTACTCCTCTCAGCATTCCTACCTCTACTCCCTCTAGCCCTCTCAGCATTCCTACTTCTACTCCCTCTACCCCTCTCAGCATTCCTACCTCTACTCCCTCTACCCCTCGCAGCATTCCTACCTCTACTCCCTCTAGCCCTCTCAGCATTCCTACCTCTACTCCCTCTACCCCTCTCAGCATTCCTACTTCTACTCCCTCTACCCCTCTCAGCATTCCTACCTCTACTCCCTCTACCCCTCGCAGCATTCCTACCTCTACTCCCTCTACCCCTCTCAGCATTCCTAACTCTACTCCCTCTACCCCTCTCAGCATTCCTACTTCTACTCCCTCTACCCCTCGCAGCATTCCTACCTCTACTCCCTCTACCCCTCTCAGCATTCCTACCTCCTACTCCCTCTACCCCTCTCAGCATTCCTACCTCTACTCCCTATACCCCTCTCAGCATTCCTACCTCTACTCCCTCTACCCCTCTCAGCATTCCTACCTCTACTCCCTCTACCCCTCTCAGCATTCCTACCTCTACTCCTTCTACCCCTCTCAGCATTCCTACCTCTACTCCCTCTACCCCTCTCAGCATTCCTACCTCTACTCCCTCTACCCCTCTCAGCATTCCTACCTCTACTCCCTCTACCCCTCTCAGCATTCCTACCTCTACTCCCTATACCCCTCTCAGCATTCCTACCTCTACTCCCTCTACCCCTCTCAGCATTCCTACCTCTACTCTCTATACCCCTCTCAGCATTCCTACCTCTACTCCTCTCAGCATTCCTACCTCTACTCCCTCTACCCCTCTCAGCATTCCTACCTCTACTCCCTCTACCCCTCTCAGCATTCCTACCTCTACTCCCTCTACCCCTCTCAGCATTCCTACCTCTACTTTCGCCCCTTCACCATTTTACTTTCCACTCCTGCCTTATAATCTCTTTGTCTTCGAACGGTAGTCGTACATGGTGTTTGCAGGGTTCCCTCGATACCCTGGCTGCTGCATATGTTCCACTTTGACTTCCCTGCTTGCTGTGCAAGGGGATAGGCGTAGGACCATCCCATCTGTCAAGAGATAACACCCCCCGGACTGGAAGATGTTCCGAGTGGCACGCCGACTGCTTGGGGCCGCCCCTAGTCCACCTGCCTCGGTAAGGTCCCGGAGGCCCCCTGACCCCGCTTTCAGACTGATGACGAGATCACCCAGAGGCGGCTCTCCTACTCACAGTTTAGCGCAATGGTGGACATGTCACAGAAAATATTTACCTCCGCCAAGTAGTCCTGTTCTACCTTCTGTTCGTTATTGACTTATTCAGCACAGTAACTCAAAACGTTCGACACGGATCCTGATTACAGTTAGTGGGCGGTTAGGGTTTCACCCCAGAAAAATCCATTAAAATGTTATCTTGTTTGGGAATTGCGACCTCAGTTCAGTTCAGTTCAGTTCAGTTCAGTCTCTTAACCCTGAGATGGGTTGTTGAGGCACCACTGATGACTTTCGGACAATTTCCTCCATCGATCTCTATCCTCTGTGGCTCGTTGTGAGTCAGCAAAGGTCAAGCCTGTCCACTCTTTGATGTTGTCTTCCCACCTCTTTCTCTGCCTGCCTCTCCTTCTCCCACCTGGTACGGTACCTTGCAGGATGGTCTTGGCCAGCCCACTGCCTCTTGACACGTGACCGTACCACTTCAGCTTTCTGCTTTTCACGATTGAGAGCAGGTCTTCAACGACCTCAACGAAATCTTTTA
>JAWQFJ010023342.1:0-16006 GCA_034096865.1 Theodoxus fluviatilis | reverse complement strand
GTGACAAAGTGAATAATGGCTTGATTTTTCAATGGATGATATGAACCAGCTGTAGCTGCTGTCCATCTTGAATTTGTCTCATTTGCTGGTTGCAGAAGGATAGGTGTATCCTAGGCTCATCAAAATTGTTGCTAAGGAATGAAATATCTACCTGTGGTGCAAACTAAGCCAATTCATAATGACAAAACACTACTTTTCCAGCTTTTCAAAGACACAGAATGAAAGAACAAAGCATTGTGGTAATGATAATAAAGTACTGAAAAAGACAAGTTTCCTTCAAAATTCATTTATTCAAAAGGGATCTTGCTACCTTAATGAGAGCAAAGTCTGGCAAAGCTACTTCATCAGAGCTCTTTTGACTCACCCAATGGCATGGTCACTGCATTGTCATCAAAGCTGTCAACTAACTGATCGAACATAAACAGTAACATTTATTTTCTTAGTGAAAAATATAAACAACAAATAACAACAACATTTGCAACTGGAGAGAGAAATATGAAACACAACTTGGATGAGTATCAACTGTGGACATTCCAGATCACCTGACTGTACGCACCATCCACCACACTCATACTCTGAGGAGTCTCCAAAGAAACCTCAAACCATGAAGTGCAAATGAGGAATGAGGACAACACACTGCCAGAGCTACTAGACACCACTCCTATCAGCTGCAAGCCTGGCTGCTGGGCTTTCAGGGCCTGCTCCAGTAGCTCAGCCAGGGGCAGCCACAAGCAGCCAAAGGGGCTACCTGGGGGCATCAGGACAGTGGCAGGTCATTAAGGGGAGACGTGGGTGTCAAAGAAGATATTGTTACTGCAATGCACTTTCACACTTTCATGCATGGTGATTCAAAGATACACATGAAAAGAAAGAGAAAAAGTTTCTTTAATGAGGGGAGAAAAAGGACATCTGTGATTTTAACATGTAATTTCTCAATACTAAAAACGATTTACAGATCTCAGAAACTACATACAGCAAAAAGTTTATTTTAGTTTCCTGAGATTTTAATTTCAATATCTAAAACTTGTCACATGCTTTAGGGAAAATTCTGAATCTTTTGGAAAGGATATTTACTCATTGTATACACCATATGTAATGGAGTATTTTTGTTAATAACTTTTTGTATATGAAGCTGCTGAACTGGAGGCTAATATCACAAACATGTGACAAGATGTTGCTACATGTGTGAAGAACACACCCTGAAAATAACACATCTGTATGTCGCTCAGAATGTTTTTTTGACTAATTTTCAAGTTCACAACAAGTAGTTATTGAGAAAATGTGAAAGTAAGAAAACTCGAGAACCATGCTTTTTCATCTTCAATGCATTTCATACAGTACCAACAAAAATTCTCAAAGGGGTAAGGTTCTTCATTTATATTTGTACATGTTTTCTATGTTGTTTTAATTAAGTAGAGAGATATTGGAATTACATTGCAGAAAGTTGAAACAACCAAAAAATGCTCAAAAGTCTGAATCACCAGAAGATAACATTTTGACCATCTTCATTCCCTTGACATTTCATTCAAACCACCTTAACATGTTGATCTGAATGTCTTCACTAACACTGATAAACAAAAATAGCTCTTTGCAACACACCCCAGTACAGCATGCAACATCACCACACCAAGTGTAGCTGTCCAGCAAATTGTCCCAGAAATAGCATCCTCTGCCTCAGTCAACATCAAACTCCGACAGGGTGTTCACTTCAGTCCAACCTCGACTCCTGCGAATCCTCCACTACTTCTCTCTAAACTCCATTCTCTTCCTCCCTTCTCCTCTCCCATCTCCTTCCCCTTCTCTCTTGTCTCCTCCTTCTCATGACATCCGTGATGTCATTATCCTCCAATTTGTATAGGAGATTCCAACATTATGTAAACTATAGAATTGTTAGTGGTCTGCTAAATCATAAACAAACTATAGCTCATGGCATTACTTTCTCAAACACAACGAAACAATAGACATTGCCAGAGGTTCAAAACCAACAGCTATGAACCAAGAGGTGGGGAGCTACCTCCCAGACCCAGAAAAGAACAAGAATAAGATCAAAGACAGACCATGTCAGGAGGGCTTCACACTCAGGTCCAATCTAAACAGGTGACAATATGCACCCCCAGAATCATTGACACTACCGCTCCTGAACATGCCTCCAAAGCCAGGAGACACAAACCAGTGAATAAATTGCCCAGGTCTGCCAAGCAAGACCCAACACTGCCACAAAACCCCGTGAACAGCACCGAGAGAAAACTCTCGACCGACTGACCTAGCCTCCAAATCCTTAAGCACCCATCTCCTAACTGACAAGACTTTGAAATCAAAACAACCAGTGACATGCACCTCAATGTACTCTAGAAATTTCAGGGCAGAACAAAACGCCAGAGCACAACATTGAGAGCAACACTCTCATGTGCTAATCATTTGACACACACCAGATATACCATGAAAATCCTAAATCCATTGTGGGTCGTGACACTGTACAGGACATTGACTTTCACCACCATGCTCTACTTCAAATGCCTCAGCCATACACTTCCTTGTACATGTACATGTCATCACACACAATTAGCACTAACACTCTCACAGTTGTATGGCCAGTACCAGTAGTCTAGGGGAAACAAGTGCAAGCTCCTGCTCTCAAACTGTCCACTTGTCCAGGAGAATGGGCAAGGTGGACAAATGCACTGTCACTGTGTACAGGTGATGACACACTTCCATCACACACCATGCCACATTCATAGACCCCAACCTTTCGGAGAAATACAACAAGGTGACCAGTTTGGGACCAATACTTCACATCATCTCACAACCAAGCAGTCCTGTGGTCAAGATGACCAACACTGGAAGCTCTACAGGTCATCCAACACAGTCATGGAGTCAACTTGCAGACAAACCACCAAGCCACATGGCCTGCATGAAAAGAAAACAGCTTTTGCACTCCCAAACATGACAGCAGTGCAGAAAATGCCAACATCCCAACACATCATGTCATCTGTTCAGTTGGCCTCCAAACAAGCCAAACACAAAAGGCAGTATCTACATGTGGAACTCCTGTCAACTGGAAATCACAACAATAGTGTATTTTAGGACATGCTCTAAAGTGGACCACAGGTCTCTCAAGGAGGAGAAAAGACCACCACATGTTTGTAGGAGCCAAGAGAATTCCATGACTACAAATCTGGTCAAACATTTCTCATGTAGCCCTTTGTAGTCCCACGTCCCAAATGTTTCAGTTTGTTACTGAACAAAGATTTTTTGCCTCCCACTGACAAGTCCACATTGAAAGTGTTTTAAATCATCTTCATTCAGTCTACAAGTGTGTTTTCAGGTTGTCTTTCTGACTAGAGCTGTACTCACAGTGGGACACTGATACTCCTTGAACCTCTGTGGACAGTATTTACATGTCTTCATTGGCTGCCTTTCTGAGCAGTTTGATACTGGCAATGGGGACTCTGGCTCTTCCATGTCCTTCAGGGACTGTTTGTAGACTTTTCTTCAGGATGCCTTCCTGACTTGCTCTATACTGACAATGGCAACAATGAAACTTCCTTTAAGCTTAATGGACTCTCTGGATGTGTTTCTGCAGGTCACCTTTCCTTCCAGCTCTGTACTGACAATGTGGACATGGATACTTTCTTAAACCTAAATGGACAGTGTCTATGTGTCTCTGCAGGGTGCCTTTTTCACCAGCTCTGTACTGACAATGTGGACATGGATACTTTCTCAAACCTTCATGAACAGTGTCTATGTGTGACTCCAGGGTGCCTTTCTGACCAGCTCTGTACTGACAATGTGGACATGGATACTTCCTCAAACCTTCATGAACAGTGTCTATGTGTATCTGCAGGGTGCCTTTCTGACCAGCTCTGTACTGACAATGTGGGCATGGATACTTTCTCAAATCTTCATGGACATTGTCTATGTGTGTCTGCAGGTGGCATTTCTGACCAGCTCTGTACTGACAATGTGGACATGGATACTTCCTCAAATCTTCATGGACCGTGTCTATGTGTCTCTGCAGGTGGCCTTTCTGACCAGCTCTGTACTGACAATGTGGACACGGATACTTCCTTAAATTTTCATGGACTGTCTTTACATGTCTTCCGAGGTCTTTCCTAAATGCACACCTGAATTCACAATGGGGGCAAGCATGTCTCCTCAAACCTACATGGTCCTTCATTTCATCTGAATGGGGACTAGAAACTTCCCTGGCTTCTTGATGGACAACACCTCCAGGACTCTGCACTCTGCCTTTCTTTCTACACTGCTGCTGCCTGGGAGGACTACAGTGCCTCTTCTCCAGAGGGGACAACTCTGCTGTCTTCTGACTGGACACACATGGCCTTGGCTTGGACACTTTTGGGCTACTGCTGCTGCTTGCCACAGAGGCTGAGCTGCCTTCTGACCACTGGGCAGCACACGCTGACTCCCTGACATCTGTGGACACACTGGACGCAGGCCTGGCCTGCAGATGTACATCTTTCTCTACTTCCTGCTCCTCTCCTTTATCCAGCCTTTCCACACCTGTCTCTTCACAAGTCACTGACTTCCTCTTCACCATGCAGTCCTCCAAGTAAACAACAGGCTGCATCATATGTTCCCACCCCACATCTCTCCTCCCTTCTTCCTCCTCTCTCCCACACACACTCCCACACACACCTCCTCCCTCCACCTTCACCACTGGGCACCTCACCCAGCCTGCTGGGCTGTCCACTGCTTGCTCCTGCTGACACACACGCACCCCTTCCATGCACTGCTCTCCCTGTGAAACCCCAAAGGAACCAACACTTTCCAAGCCAGTCTCAGGCACTCTTCTCAATAGGACATATGGCAGCAGATGGCATTTACCCTGTACACTTCTCTTGTACTTCTCACCCTCCAGCCCAGAACAGACACCCTCACTGCTTCCCTCAGCCCTGCCACACTTCAACACACAAGCATCACAGTCACCAGGGGCTGACAAACACAAGCTCTGCTTCACACTTGCCTTGTCTTCTCCCTCCACCTTCACTATCACTTCTTCCTTCACAGAGTTCTCTGCTTTCACAACAGTCCCATCATGCAGCTGGTCCTCAAAACCTGCCTCACATTTCATTTCAGTCTTTGTGTGATGGTCACAACCTGACAAGTCCACAGATGGAAGTGGGTCATCAAACAGCCAGTCAATGTTTTCCTCCATGGTCTGATTCAAAGGCACAAACACTTCTGATGCAAATAGTCTTGCTGAAGGACACCTCCTAATGCCACAACAGATAAAGCCCCTCAGCTGTAAGACAAGGTGGACTAGCACACATTTCTCCCTGGATCAACTTTTGTACAAAAAGCAGATTTCTCCAGTGAACACCTCGTTCATAAAGACACACACAATCAGTAAACCAGCCGGGCCTTCCTTCCACTCCTCCAGGACTTGGCATGTCCCCAGTCTGGCCAAGGAGGGCTGCCTCTGCACAGGCAAGGCCAGGACACCTGCACTCCACTAGGGGGCTGCCACTGCACACCTGTGCACACCAAGGGTGGAGGCAAGACGCTCCTGTCCTGTCTTGCCTTGCAGCCTGCCACCTGTACCAGTCCAGGCAGTCAGGGGGCAGCACTCCTACTGAAACAAAACAAGGCAACACTTATCACTTCACCTTAACTACAGTGAGTACAACTACAAGAAGCAGTAGTCTATGAAGACCAAAGCTTAGGAAAACTGACATGTGTACACAGAGGTGGATTAGATATCATAAAGGAAAAGGAAAAAAGTCATGTATACACACAAGTACCCACATAGACATCCACACAAACGCACGCACACACACATCCATACACACAAACACAACAGAGAGTATGAGAGAGAGAACGAACGAATGAACTTGTTCATTTGATAGGCCACCGGCCTGTCACAATGGAAACATTGTACACATCGGCATTGATTATTTCCACTGATTCACGTCTTCTTTTCAAAGCATGATACCCCCAAAAATTGCTAACAATCTTATTACGCTAGGGTCACTGCCTAAAAATAATTGTTCTACCCTTCTGAAGTCATTAATGGGGGAGAGATATTTTTCTCTAAGGTCTTCATAAACTGGGCACACATAAAGCATATGAAATTCACTTTGGATTTCTTCCATACAAGCTGGACATGTGTATAAGTTATCTGGGTCATCCTGAGAGTAACGAAATTTGTTATGGTACAATTCACTAAAACCAGAACGAAACTGAATGTACACATCTCGGAATGGTTTTTTATCAATTGCATATAAATAATTCTCTCTACCCTAATGCGTTTTTATTTTACGATAAAAAGAATATCTCCCAATACTTAACAATGTTTATTCCCAGTTGCTCCGATATACCAAGACAATTCTTAAATTCTCTGATAAATTCTCTTTCATTGCGTATTGTCTGAGAAACCCATACGTGCTCAAAACCGTATTTACATAATATTTCCTTAATCTGGTTTGCCCAATTCTGCCGATGCGAGTTCACCTGCATTTTATAAAACATGTGTGGGTAACGGGAAGTTTCCATTCAAAGTACTCTGATCCTGAATCTCACTGAATGAATGATACCATTTGTACAGACAGACAGACAGACAGACAGACAGACAGACAGACAGACAGACAGACAGACAGACAGAGAGACAGGCAGACAGACAGACAGATGGAGGGAGGCAGGTAGACGGAGACAAAGAGAAACAAGAAGGGCAAAGCCAATACGACTCACATGCTTGACCTTGACCTTTATATGACCTTGACCTTCAGGTGACCTTCAAGGTCAAGGTCAAACAACTAAACCTACCAATGACATCATACACAAAGAAATGCTTTACACATTTTTCCTACCAAAATACATACATGTGACCTTGACCCAAGGTCAAGGTCATCCAAGGTCATGCAACACAAAGCTGTTAATTCAAGACATAGGAAGCACAATGGTGCTTATTGGCACTTTCTACCATGAGATATAGTCACTTTTAGTGGTTCACTACCCCATTTTGGTCACATTTCATAAGGGTCAAAGTGACCTTGACCTTGATGATATGTGACCAAATGTGTCTCATGATGAAAGTATAACATGTGCCCCACATAATTATTTAGTTTGAAACAGTTATATTCCTTAGTTCAGGGTCAAGGTCACTTCAAAATATGTATACAATCCAACTTTGAAGAGCTCCTGTGACCTTGACCTTGAAGCAAGGTCAACCAAACTGGTATCAAAAGATAGGGCTTGCTTTGACCTATATACCACTTGTAGCTAAGATCGCCATTCTCAATAACGTGGGAGAAAATTGGGAAAATGTGAAAAATGACTGTTTTTGAAACCACATTTATGGCTCCTGTGACCTTGACCTTGAAGCAAGGTCAAGTCACTATGTATGTTTTTTGAGGCCTTGTCATCATACACCATCATGCCACATTTGGTGTTGCTAGACTTAATAGTCTCCGAGAAAAATCCAACGTTTTTTACGCCCTGGACGGACGGACGGACGACACGGCGGAGTACATAGACTCACTTTTGCTTCGCATGTGAGTCAAAAAGAGAGAGACAGAGAAATATTAAGACTGATGACACATCTTTGCATTAAAATGTACATATCGCAGAAAAGAAGAGGCAAGCCCGAAAGGCCCGTGCTGTCAACCCTCCTGGAGACGTCCCACTTGTCCCATGTCCCTTCTGTTCCCGAACCTTCCGTGCCAGGATCGGCTTCGGTAGCCATCTACGCACACACAGACAGAGCCAGTCCCAGCAACCCCCCGGATGACTAGAGTGGTCCTCGTCGACTCGACGGACGAACAAGTGAACATATCCAAGCATGGATGTCATGGGGCAACTAAAAGCCAAAACACAGAGTTCAGACAACAGATATTCAAGACTATATGCATTCTGAAGTGCATTCTCTGGTTGCTTGGTCATTATCAATAAAACGCAACATTAAAATACAGCATACCATTATTACAAGTTGGTTGTCACCAGAATAGGTCCTCTCACCTGCAGTGCATGTTCACTGCCCATGCTAGTTTTGCTTTGAGACCGTTCTTGCTTCTTCATATGATGTTTGTATAATAATAATGTGTGTACATAGCAACATCACTGATTTTTCTGCGGTCATCCCCATCCAATAGTTGTGCTACATTTCCATTTCTTAGTCTTTGAATGTACATTTTAGGATATATTTCTGATGTTGTCATACACATAGCAGTGCAACAGGAATTATATTCTTCCTGAATTTCTCTTCAGAGTGGACAGTCTCTATTGGGGCTTAGATCTAAACATCTCATGGATATGATGTACAAATGCATCCCTGAACTTTTTAATATTTATAAAATGTAGATACCTTTTGCACTGAAATACTCTTTTAAGGGAACTGTACTGAGTAAAACAATCACTACTCATGATTTTTTAGTTCCAATCATGTTGATAACAAGTGTAGTCTCCGTTTAAGTGATTGAATAAAACCACTATCATTGTTAGTGCCATCTTTCATCCATAAGTATTCTTAACTGAGTTATGCTAAACAAAGCTGTATTGATTTTGTCCACCTAAGCATTGCAGTGACACCTTCTCTTTGCAACATTAAATAAGCCTGCTTTTGGCAGCCTGTTCCATTGCATCTTACAGAATTTAAGCCAATATTTCACAGCACATACAGTTGAATTTATAGACAGTGGATATCTACCCAATTCACCCTGACACATGGTACTAGAGGGTTTTACATCAACATCTAAAAACCGTTTGCATGCAAACAGGTGAGACCTTTCTAAACATTGTGACTGTCATCTTTCTAGTCCCCGCAACTCTGAGGCATACAGCAAAGAAGGTTGCATCTCTGAAATCAGACACATATAGTAGGAAGAAAACACATGTGTTTAGATTGTTAAGACACCACATGGAATTTAGCAACTGAACAGAGGGAGGGAGGGAGGGAGGGAGGGAGGGAGAGATCGAGAGAGAGAGAGAGAGAGAGAGAGAGAGAGAGAGAGAGAGAGAGAGAGAGGGGCAGGGGGGGCATACCCAGATACAAAGTCGAAGACGGCGATTGAGCGAGGCAGACACAAACGTATACACACACACACACACACACACACACACACACACACACACACACACACACACACACACAAGACTTGTTCAGGAGGCGCTGCACGTTTCACTCCTGAACAGCAATTTTGGGGCGTGAATAACTCAGTGCTGGTGCATCACAGATTCGAGGGGATTCACACGATTTTCAAAACAGTGTCTTTGATCGCGCACTGGTCGTCGATTGCGTTAAATAACCCTCAGAAACATCATTTTGGTACTGGAACGAGCTTTATTTGCGCCAAGCGCTCTATATGCGCGAGTAATGGCAAGTAAGGATGACACAGTAGTGGACTTTATTCATGCAGAATACATTTAAACATGCATAAACGATGTCTGTGGCAAAGAAAACACTTTCTTTGCGTCTAGCAACACAACATGCGGCGCAGAAGATTTACCTCCCTTATAACAAGTGAAGCGCTGCACTAAATCTGTAGGTACACCAGGAGTGACGTTGAGGGGGTCCGCAGGACTTACAAACTGACCTTGACAAGAGCTCTGCAGAACTGATCTGAAGAGTGGCTTCTAAAGTTCCACCCACAGAAGTGCAGCATTGTGAAGATGGGGTCCAAAAAATCAGAAGCGACATACTTCATGAACAGTAAAGATGCTGACGGCAACCCCCAGAGACTGCAGCTTGCAGAGAGTGGTGCAGAAAAGGACCTCGGAGTGATGATCGACAGCAAACTATCCTTCAAGGATCAAGTAGCACATGCAACATCGAAGGCAAACCACATGTCATTGGAGTCATCCGCCTGTCTTTCGACTACTTGACAGAGCAGACCTTCGTTCAGCTGTACAAAAGCTTGGTGAGACCCAGATTGGAGTACGGCCACTGTGTCTGGCAACCACACCTGAAAACGCTATGCAGTGACATCGAAGACGTTCCAGCGTAGGGCAACCAAACTGCTGTCATCACTCAGAAACAAGACGTACCCAGAGAGAGCTTCGAACACTAAAACTCCCAACCCTGGAGCACAGACGCAAGAGAGGAGACATGATAGAGGTATACAAATACCTCCATGGTTACTACGATGTGGCAGAAACCAACGTTCAAACTGTCCAGCAACACTGATCTAGCGTGGCACTCGCTGAAACTCCATAAAGACAGTTTCGGCTGAACATCAGGAAGAACTCTTCTCACAGCGCATCATCACAACCTGGAATAGCCTACCAGATTCACGTTGTCAACAGCTGCCTCAGTCGATCGACTTTAAAGTTGAACTCGACCGGGCACGAGCGGACACGAGCGGGCACGAGCGGACACGAGCCGACACGAGCGGACAGCTTAAAATCAACTTTTATCATATCTTTTGTGTTTTTTTCCATTCTGATTATACTCTAATTATAAATTTACTTATAAAAAAAAGAAATAGCTAGAATCTGCGAGAAGTACCATCATGCCATTTCATATAGCTGACATCACTTTCCCCCAATTCAAAAAGTTATTTCGACCTGGCTGGATGTGCGTGTAATTCGTCGTCGGGCAAGATTTAAGGGAGTTCCAGCTCGCGTTTCTGTTTCGCTCGCGAAGTGTGTCGCTGTTTTTGTTCGCGTGATCGTTTTCTGTGTTTGCTCGCGTTCGGCTTTAGTTTGAGTGAGTTCCAGCTCGCATTTCTGTTTCGCTCGCGAAGTGTGTCGCTGTTTTTGTTCGCGTGATCGTTTTCTGTGTTTGCTCGCGTTCGGCTTTAGTTTGAGTGAGTTCCAGCTCGCGTTTCTGTTTCGCTCGCGAAGTGTGTCGCTGTTTTTGTTCGTGTGATCGTTTTCTGTGTTTGCTCGCGTTCGGCTTTATTTTCAGTGAGCAAAACCCATATGAAATTGTAAGGAAATGAATAAAGGTGAAATAAAAAAACTATCACTATCTACAACATGCAAAATATCAAGACAGAGGAATGAGCAACTCTGCGTCAGCAATGAGTCTTCATCAGAGTGCTCCAGGTTGGGGAGACAAGGTACATGAAACCTCCGACCGACGAAGCGGTGGGGAACGAGGGCGTTGGCTCTTCACTCTCGATGTCCCCTCCTTCCAAAGCGCTCCCGTCCGAATCGTCACAATGCCAGACAGGTTTTATTTACACTGCCTAGTCAAAGGAACCATTCGCCTGGGACCGGTTTCTGTGGAAAATTAGAGCATAAGCAACCAGATTTTGTTGCAAAATAAATCAGGCCATACAATCGCAAAGCCAGGCAGGTTAATGTTACACTGCCTAGTCACTGCAACCAAACGCCTGCAAAACACTAACCTGCAAACACACTCATACAGCATCTGTATTGAAAATCAAAGTATTAACAAGTCAGTTACAAGAGGTATTGTCAAGCATTACATAATAAATAGCTATTCTTCTTATTGTTATATACAAAGCCTAAAAATACTAATAATATGGCATATACATAAACTTACACACCAATTCTATATAAAACGCTCGACGCGCTATACGGAAGCAAAAAATAACAATGTACGCAAAAAACAACCATGTCAAGTCATCAAGCAAGCTAAAGTAAAGTACACAAAAAGCATATCAAGCAAACAACATACATGGTAACGTACAAGAAAAAATGACGTTTATTTGAAGGATTAAAATATTTGTGAAGAAAAGTGCTCCCAAATTTCCAAAACAGTTTTCTCACTTTAACATGGTAACTTCACTTAGTCTTGTCCGACCTGCATACCACAAAACCAAGTTGGCCAATGGTATGATGTTGACTTTAATCAATGGAAGCAGCTGTCAACAAAAGTGAAACAAGAAAAAGATACCACCAGAAGGAAGAAAAGTCAATAATAACATGGGATGCGTTTCTAATACAAAATTCTTCTTGCAACATGTAGTGATTCTGAGCCTACCATTTTGAAGACTACTTAATTTGTAGACCCTGCAAAGATGGTAAGAGTTCTAGAAGCATAGGATTTTCTCAAAAGGCTACTTTAATCTTAGTCTACAGGGATCGTTCTTGGCAGGGCAGATCATTGGTCATTTCACCGATTTACAGAAAAAGTAATAATAGGTCATTTGTAGAATCAATAAGTCGTTGCCTATATCATAACTCTTAATTGCTCCAATCGGAAATTAACATTGGTTTTATAGAAACCGCTCGAAAATCAATAAGTCGTTTGACCAGCTGGTTGCTAAGTCATTGGGTCATTTCCAAAACGTATTTGTCAATGACCGACGCCAAGACTGATCCCCTGGTCTAAATAAGACAAGGCCATGCTCACCACTCAACAACTGTCTCACCGTCAGTCCACCCTGCACAAAAAACTTCACATTTACATTGGGAACAGTGAACCCCTTTTCACAAGAGTCCATCCACTCACGCATTCTTCTACCATGGGAATGGCCCAGCAGTGCCACAGTGACTGGCACAGTCAGTGGCAGTCAGTGAGTGTTGTCGCAGTCACAGTCACAGTGTCTACTATCAATCAAAACAACACAAATACAGTCTAAAACACTTTCACTCACAACAAAATACAAGACTAATGAAATACTGAAAATAAATAAAATAAAAAGCACAGCAAATCCCCTTAAAAACCAATCACTCATAAATGTGCATTATACGATTGCGAGAAAAAGAATGGATACTGTTGACATTGACCCAGAACTTTACATTAATCGCGTATATACCGACATTCTGAATTTCACAAGATGTGGGAGATATGCCAATGACGTTTTTCATGTTCTGGAAGGCAGCTCCCAGTCTTGCATCTAACCATTATACAACACAATTCCTACAACGCAACAGCATCAGCATCAGCTATGGAACAAAGCATTACAGGAACACAAAGTAATATATTCCTCTTGCGAGAGAGAGAGAGAGAGAGAGAGAGAGAGAGAGAGAGAGAGAGAGAGAGAGAGAGAGAGAGAGAATAGGAAAAGAAAAAAGTCAGAGAAAAAAAGAAAGAAAGAACGAGGCGTAAAACAGAGAGAAAAAGAAAAGAAGAAAGAAATATTAGAAGGAGGAGAAAGAGGAAAGAAAAAAGAGAGAAAGAAGAGGAAGAGGAAGAGGAGGAGAAGGAGGAGGATAAAGAGGGGGATGAAAAAGAAGATGAGAAAAAAGACGAGGAGGAGCAAGAGGAGGAGGAGAAGGAGGGTGGAGGAAGAGGAAAGAGGAGGAAAAGGAGGGAGGAGAATGAAAGAGGGAAGAGGAGAGCGAGGAAGAAGAGGATGGAAGAGATGGAGGAGGAGGAGGGGGGAGGAGGAGGAGGGAGGCAGAGAAAGGAGGAGGAGGAAGAGGAGGGGGAAGAGGAGGGGGGGAGGGAGGGGGGGGAGGAGGAGGAGGAGGGGGGAGAGGAGGAGGGGGGAGAGGAGGAGCAGGAGGAGGGGGGAGAGGAGGAGATGGGGTGAGGAGGAGAAGGGGGGGGAGGAGGAGGGGGGAGGAGGAGGGGGGGGGGGGGGGGGACGAGGCGGACGAGGTGGACGAGGAAGACGAGGACGAAATGGTCGAAGTCAGAAACATTCGGAACGTCGTTTAGCTTAAGATTACACCAATGACGCGGACCGTTAGGTGCATGGAGTACAGTACAGCCGAGCAAGACGTTTGTCACAAAACGCAGATACATTAACGCGGTCGGATCTTCGCATAACTCCCCGGGCGTACGAACTCAGGCGGAGTAGCGGCAAAGATCCTATATATACAGTGTATAGGGTCTTTGGTTGCGGGTGAGAGTTGCAGACGAAACTATCACAGTCACGTGACACGGACCGGCCAATCAGAAGCGGCGACGCCGGGAGTGCTTAGCTGTGTTTAGCCGCATGGATAAATTGCATGAAATCGTAAATAAGTAAGTAAATTTATAATTAGAGTATAATCAGAATGGGAAAAAAACCCAAAAGATATGATAAAGTTGATTTTAAGCTGTCCACTCGTGTCCGCTCGTGCCCGCTCGTGTCCGCTCGTGCCCGCTCGTGTCCGCTCGTGTCCGCTCGTTATTCAGGGAGGGCGCCTGAAGACGCTATGCAGTGACATCGAAGACGTTCAGCGTAGGGCGACCAAACTGCTGTCATCACTCAGGAACAAGGCGTACCCAGAGAGGCTTCGAACACTAAAACTTCCAACTCTGGAGCACAGACGCAAGAGAGGAGACATGATAGAGGTATACAAATACCTCCATGGTTACTACGATGTGCAGAAACCAACGTTCAAACTGTCCAGCAACACTGATCTGCATGGCAACTCGCTGAAACTCCATAAAGACAGTTTTCGGTTGAACATTAGGTCTTCTCACAGCGCATCATCACAACCTGGAATAGCCTACCAGTACCAGATTCAGTTGTCACAGCTGCCTCAGACTCAGTGGATGACTTAAAGTTGAACTCGACGAACACTGGAAAGATCTCCCCTCTCTCTACGCACCAGAATGCCAAAATATGCAATAGACTAGATCTAGTAGCTAGCCCGCCACGCATTGCAGCAAAGTTATTTTATCACATGGAACGTCGAAAAGGCCTTACGAAAGGCCTCAAACGACGTAAAAGTCAAGTCAAGTCAAACATACGACGAGACACCCAAAGTAGACATCGTTCACAACACGTCAAGAAAGACAGACACAGAAAAGGATGCATACATATGCAAGTAGACAACCACACACACACACACACACACACACACACACACACACACACACACACACACACACGCGCATGTTTGTAAAGTGCGTCCTCCGACTCCGAGCAGACATCGACACTGACGCGTTTAGCTGTTTTCATCCCATCACTGATTTCCGCCAACACATTAAGAAAACATGCAGTAATCACAAAACAATAACAGCGAAGAATTTGAGAATATCAAAGATAAGTATGTGAAGAAAAAGAAGACAGACTTGGTGTGGATGTAAAATCACGTTCACCAACCTTTTGCAAGAGCAAGGAAACACATGCACCTCGTCAGTTGTCAAAATGGCGACAGCATCCAGATTACTAGTTAAGGGAGGTAAGTCTTCAAGCACACCAGTCGTGTTTGCATGGTGAACTCATCAGTCGGTACTTCGGAAGACGGTGGTTTATCCTGACACGTAGAGCTTGACCTACTTGCATATGTATGACATCACGTGTTCACCCGCCAAATCTTGTGATTGGACAATGCCCCGCAGGGATGACTTTCTCCCCGAGGTCGGTAAAGAACGAGCGAAGACGAGCGAAACGAGCGAAGACGAGCGAAGGTTGGTAAAGAACGAGCGAAAGCGATCGAGGTCGCGAGGATCGGTTCTACAATAATTAATGGTCCTGATTGTTGTTGATATTATTTAAAATGCCAAGTATGATATTTTATTTGTCGAAAAAAGGCCGACATTGAGCATTCACTTCGGCGCTGCACTTCCTGTTAGGCCCGTTAACTCACCAAAGAACTTGAGACAACAAGAAGCGTCACTCTAGTATCTTGTATAGTAAAAAACGCAAGACGAGATTTTGCTTACGTCACAGGTATTTTTTACGTCGCAGTCACTCACGATTAATTTTTGCTTACTTCCCTTTAGTTTGGTTGGATCAATCATGAGTAGACGGTGTGGCCTGTGTTGCGCCTTTCTTGGCAGTTTTAACACTAGAGCAGTCACCATCAGTTTATTGTCAGTTTGAGAGACTCACTGGCTCATAAAATGGGTAGCTAGACATAACATAGAATTTTTTTATCTAAAATTCAGTTTAACAAGCATACTTACCATATCTCACAAGTGCATTAATCTCGCTCCGCGAGCAAATTCGGCGAAACCAAAACAAACAACTGCCCTAGTCACCTCCCTGATCACATGATCAATCCCATAAACATTCTCTAAAGAGCCGCCATTTAAGACAGGAACTCTCAGAAGCGGGGAGGAAGGGAGGGACTAAGGCGTGAGATATGGTAAGTATGCTTGTTAAACTGAATTTTAGATAAAAAAATTCTATTTTAACTTCACATATCTTACCATATCTCACAAGTGCAGACTTCAAAGAAAAGGAGGCGGGTAAAA
>JAWQFJ010023341.1:0-25000 GCA_034096865.1 Theodoxus fluviatilis | reverse complement strand
TTTTCCATCACACTCCACCACCTCGTGCCCTCCTCGCCTTCTCCCCGGCCCCTCCTCGCCCCCTCCTCGCCCCCTCCTCGGCCCCTCCTCGCCCCCTCCTCGCCCCCTCCTCGCCCCCTCCTCGGCCCCTCCTCGCCCCCTCCTCGCCCCCTCCTAGGCCCCTCCCAGACCCCTCCTCGCCCCCTCCTCGGCCCCGACGCACAGAGAGCCCTCGTTCCACCTTAGCGTGTCGAAGTACTACATTTGTCAAGTCTGGAAAAAGGAAAATATTCTTAAGAGATAAATAGTTCATACTGTCGGTTGGTCGGCCCCAACGAAGGATTACATCTGCAACCTTTCGGGTCTTAGGCCCTTCATCAGGCTGAATGTGTAGGTTCTGTCAACCGATTCCATGACTCTACTTGAACTACTATATTGTTTTGACAATGAAACTGTCTTGCTGTAAAGTCTGACTGTTCGATTTGTATGATTTTAGACAAGGCTATATCAGCCGTATCTACACTGTTCATACGCCGCATGCAGCTTGTGTGTGTAAACAATTGTCTGTGTAAAAAAGGCAGGTTTTCACACATGGAACGACTCAATGAGTGACGTGCATGCGACGTTTGCTGTCGCCGTTGAACAGGGCAGAGGCTCCAACATCTACCGTGCATTACTGGAACACTCTGGTAGCGAGAGACATGTACCAGAATGCTACTGGAACTCTTGACAGGCACGATCTTCTCGCTGTCTTCAGTCCACACACACCCGTCCCTGGCAGGCTTTTCTTTCTCATCTGTGCAGACATAGAAAGTGGCTGTGAATGACTCTCTTCAGTCGATACAGTCCTTGGCAGTTTCAGATCTGTTCCATTGACCTAGATTACGTGTATGCCACGTATTTCTTTAGTTGCTCTTCTTCTTGGACTCATTACAGCGTGTGAACTAGGGACATCGAGCTCCGTCTTGGCTCTTACTGAACTCGATCTTAGTTGTTTTGTAGTCAGTCGCCTTACAGACGTGTCAATGCGGATAGGCCGTAAAGGTTCATTCATTCATTCATTCATTCATTCATTCATTCATTCATTCATTCACCCCTCACCCTAGCTTTGTTGTATTCGCTCTAACTCGTTATGTATCTCAAGCTCTATCATTCGCACCACCTGAAAGGTTCTAGCCCAAAGTATTTACGAATTGCATGTGCTGCCTTGAAATAGCTTAATGGTTTTCTGTAGCTGAAATGTGGTTGCTTCTTTCACATCAAAGTCCAGGTTACTAGTCGGGTAACTGCCCTCCTGGTCGCGTAACTTAATTAAGCTCCTCACCAAAGTCCTGCTACTAGCTCCAGTCTCGGAGTAAAGCTTGTTACAGCCCCTAGGGAACCAAAGTCCTGCTACTAGCTCCAGTCTCGGAGTAAAGCTTGTTACAGCCCCTAGGGAACCAAAGTCCTGCTACTAGCTCCAGTCTCGGAGTAAAGCTTGTTACAGCCCCTAGGGAAGCAAAGTCCTGCTACTAGCTCCAGTCTCGGAGTAAAGCTTGTTACAGCCCCTAGGGAACCAAAGTCCTGCTACTAGCTCCAGTCTCGGAGTAAAGCTTGTTACAGCCCCTAGGGAACCAAAGTCCTGCTACTAGCTCCAGTCTCGGAGTAAAGCTTGTTACAGCCCCTAGGGAACCAAAGTCCTGCTACTAGCTCCAGTCTCGGAGTAAAGCTTGTTACAGCCCCTAGGGAACTCTGGTCCTCTCGCAGTAGTCGCGTGACTGCCACGGCAGTGGACAGGCCGCCATCCCCCTGTGGTTTGGGGGGGGGGGGGGAGAACTGACCCACCACGTCTCCCTATGCGATACGTAAGAGGCGAAAAGCAAGGGGAATCTTGACGACTTGCTCTTATTATCGACTCCATCCGCTCATCCATCGACACCCTACCAACCTGACCTGGAAGAAATCGCTAGTTCTCTTGCACCGCTTCGTGTCGTCGATTGATAATCCTTCTGAGATTTAAGTGCTCATCCCCCCTAGATGTCTTCTGATTGTCTCCACTCATATTGGCATCTACAGCGCATGTCTTTCTCGCTGTCCATTTCCTTTGTCGTTCTCGTGTTTTTCTCATCGCGACTTAATTATCGGTTCATCGGTCTGACTGTCGGTCAAGCCTGCCTAGGCTGCCTGCCTGCCTGCCTGCCTGCTTGCCTGCCTGCCTGCTTGCCTGCCTGCTTGCCTGCCTGCCTGCCTGCCTGCCTGCCTGCCTGCCTACCTGCCTGTCTCTCTCTGCTTCCTGTGTTGTGTGCAATTATGCATGCGCGCGTGCGCGTATATTCCTTTCTTAGCATTATATGTAAATATAGGTATTTATACAAGGGATATGGGTTAATTTCGAAAAACGGTAGAAATTAGATTTTAGTCATATTTATGGAAACCCGTCGTCTTATTGCGTTGCACGAAAATCACCAAAATGAGATAAAGATCTTGATGGAACAATGAAAGAGAAATGTTGTTAAAAGGCAGTATGGACACACATTCGCAGACATTGCGCAAGGCTTGTCTACCTATTGACCTTTTCTCGACTCGCAGTCCCATGCTCAAATTACGTACTGCCTTGCATGTCGATTGCAAAGGTGTCACTCTCTCTGTGTCAGCTTTGTCATTACTGCAGTCAGTCGGTACAGTGCGACTTGCTTTGAACGATGGGTTCAAAACTTAATGCGATACCCACCGTTTGTCAACGCCACAGTAACAGTGCACGTTATAAGTGGTGATGAACTTTCTTGATGTCCGTCTGTTTATCACTTTCTCCTTGTCCATCCTATCTGACCATCTCCTTCGACCACGAGATCTGTGTACTGCGCAGTGGGGTGTGCGGCGGACCTTGTGTAAGTGTGTGCGCGCCACGCATGTGCCACACATGTAAAATTTTTATCTTTTTTGCGTGGTGGCTCATGAAGAGAGTGCTTCTGTCAATGTCCGTCGTATAGCATTCGAAATGAGTGCATACTGTTGGAGAGAGAGAAAGAGAAGGGGGGGGGGGGAGGGGAGAGAAAGAGCAAAACAAGACAGAAGGAAAACATATGTGACGCGAGAAAATGCTCCGCCAGGTCCTGGTGTAGTCTGGTGTCTATGGCTCAGCCCTGCGGGCGTACTGCCATCGCGTGCCGGCAATCGCCTTAGCGCCCGTCTGGCACGCCGCCACCTCCACCCTGGGCTGACCACAGCTCTGGAGTGCGTACACGAGTAGATGCCTTCCCCCTCCCGTTCCTGTAGGTCTCTTCCGCCTCGAAACGGAGCAGCAACACCATGATATTCATATAGCACGTGCACACGCATCCACGGTCGGTTGTGAGAAGCAACTGTACACTGTGTGCGTCTCTCTCTCTCTGTCTCTATCCATTCCATTCTCTCTCTCTCTCTCTCTCTCTCTCTCTCTCTCTCTCTCTCTTTCTCTCGCGCGCGCAAACACATACAGTGAACTATTCCCAACGTTACCTGGCTTTCGATGTCAAGTACTGCTACCTTAGAGCGGCACTGCCAGGCGTTGTGCTGTGCCCAAGGGTAGGAGGGCTTTGAGGCTCTAGTTTTTGTCAAGCAGCAAGTTCAGTACTGGGTGTTGCCTAAAGTGTGAATGTACAAGTACATGTATGAGCCAATGGTGAAGTCAATTTTTTTTTCTCCTCGCCCTGGATTGATCTGAACAACCTCTTTAATAGTAAAGGCAAAGCACTATAGCATAACAATTACATAGTTCCTAATGCGGCGATGAGATGGATGGCGTAGTCTGCACTTTGGGGTGGGCACAATACCATGTCGGTGTCGAACTCCCTCGGTGATCACTGTTAGATGTGTGTTTGCTTGTTAGGTACCGACAGAGGATGAAAAACTCGATCCAATGACATAGGAAGAAAGCCTAGAGCGTTTTGTCTCTCGCAAGCGTTAGGTCTACGTGTATGTCCAATACCATCCGTCTTTACTATTTTTATTCATATCTATTTCGTCGTGTTCGTGACGAATCAATTATCATCAAAGCTCACCATTCCTAGCTTTTGAATGGAAATTCTATGCAGGGCGCTCAAATAACCGTCCATCGCGTCCTTAAATGTGTCCTAGAGGTGAAGTCTGACTCGTTATGATCTCAAACGCAGAAACTCGTACACAGGTTTAGTTTTTTTTCCTTCGATGATGCATTTCCAAATCATAAACAGCGGTCAGTTTTTTCCGGCAATATATACGTGTGCACTGCATGATATTGTTCACCCGGAAGCCTTTTAAAGTAATTTGTGCGCATGCTCGTCGTTCGTTGCCTTACCCTGTGGGTCGGGGTTTAAAATAAACCCATCACGAATCACTTTCTGTACAAGACAAAATGGGACAAGAGTCCTCTGTCTTTGAGCAAAGCGTTTTCCATTAGTGAATTGTCTAGAAAGTTTTGTCGATTCTTGATGTGCTAACATTTCAGCCGTCACCGGAGTTTGGCGTCAATAGCAATACACATCCTGCAAAGCCCGTAAAACCTCATCGGTCCATCAAACCCATTTCCAAGTAAATAAGGACAGCCTCGTCACCGCTACGGGACCGGGTCGGAACTAGAGCAGCAGCCATGACAACGGAATTGTGGGAGTACTGAGGTGTGCTTTCTGCTTGAATCTGTCGGAACAGTCGCTTTGCCCGATGGTCCTCTGTGGGTTTCCCCCTGTGGGTTCCGGGGTAAGAAAATGCCCCATGTGGGTTCGGGGTAAGAATTGACCCACCGCGTCTTCCTATGCGATTCATAAGAGGCGAATAACTAGGGACATCGTGACTTGATTTTCCTTCACTCTAAACTGTTCTAGTGATTTTCGTGCTTAATGGCCTTACATAGCATACAAAAGCTGATAGGCCGTAAAACACCATCCATCCATCCATCCATCCATCCATCCATCCATCCATCCATCCATCCATCCATCCATCCATCCATCCATCCATCCATCCATCCATCCATCCATCCATCCATCCATCCTCTGTGGGTTGGAGGAAAGAATAGACCCACCGCGCCTCTTAACGCGAATCGTAAAAAGCAAATAACTAAGGATATCGAGCCTTGATTTAATTTGCACGTGCTTTATCTAGCTCCAATGATTTTCGTGGCTGATGGCTTTACATAGTCTACAAACACTGATGATAGGTTGTAATATTCCATCATCATTATTATCCTCTTCGCCCTGTACCTCAGAAGATCTCCATCTCGGGTAAGGTCGGGCAAGATGGCACCTTTTGGCTGATATCGGGAGCGGTCGCGTGTGATGAAAGGCGAGATTAAGATGCGCGAAAGAGTCATCTGATTCGCATGGCTGAGCCTACTGCGGGGAGTGTGAAGTCGACAAGAACGGGAAGATAGCGGATGTCACCAACAGTCTGGGCAGTCTGCATTATTTTACGTCTTGTAAAAGTTGCCCAAAACACAGCGTCTTCATTTTGTACTAGACGGGGTCGCATACAGTCCCAAAGTGTCAAATGCGTGACGTGAACGTCAAATATGTCCCCATGATTTTCAATATGACTTAAGAAACTGCACGTAGAGTTGTAGGGGTCATGACACATGCAAGGAAATGAGCCAGTCTTTTGGCAGGGTGGGATCCCATGCAGTTACGTGACTAGTAATAAACGAAGCATAACACCAACTGGTACACATCCTTTGGGGACACGGTCGGTTGCTGTCTCGATTCGAGGGTCAGGCATGGTGTGGAATAATAGAACGTGGGATGGATGCATGAAAAATGAATGGAGTTTACTGTCTATCAGCCTTTGTAGGCCAATGACTACAGCATCACTAGAGCTGGCTAGACTGTGAGAACTCCAATACACGATTTCCCATTTTATTTGCCTCGTGCGAATCATGTGGTGAGACTGTTTTTACTACGATATTTAAATAAGCCCATATTCTTCCCGTCATCGTCCAATCCCAAAGCATGCTCGCGTATCTCCGCCTGTCAAAAGACATTGTTTCAACAAGCGAGTAGAGGCTGAGAGGCTGACTGTGTACTCATAAGAGGGGAGAGCACTGGGGGGGGGGGGGGGGGGGGGGGGGGGAGGGGCTGGCAGGAACTGCTATATATTGTAAATAAGTTGGAAGGGAAGGGAAGTTCCTGTAAATACTTATTTTTATTTTGCCTTGGCACGTCGTAGACGTTGAACCAAAGCTAATGCAGTTATACAGAGGGGTAGGTGCATCGCAGATGTTCACTATCATTCACGCACAGAATTACACGTATGGACAGATTTACGACACAGGGTTGCAGCCAATATGACATTGTCAAGATATTTCAGTAAGCCCATATTCTTCCCGTCCCAGGGATTGAACCACGGCACTGCGCCTCGCACATTGTCCAACATCAAAGCATGCTCGCCTATCTCCGCCGGTCAAAAGACATGGTTTCAACAAGCGAGTAGAGGTGGAGGGGCTGACCGAGTACTCGTGCAAGAGGGGAGAGCACAGGGGGACGGGCTGTCAACAGAGGCGAGGAGGGAAGCGAAGAGGAATAGGTACGCACTGACACAGAGGCGAGGTACTAGAGCGGCTGTGACGCAGGAGAAAGTGGTGTGAGATCAGTCAGATAACAGAGGATGAGACTATGGCGGTTTGGGAAGGAGTGAACAAGAGGTGTAAATAGGGCAGGAGGATATTCAACAGGAAACAGTCGCAAGGCGCGGGGTACTATGGAGGAATAAAGGTGAGGATGTGTATGGGTTGTCACTAAAGGCCGAAGTGTGTGATGCATGTGCATCATATTGTGAGACCATCATTATATTCTTTTAGCTCATCCAAACGCGTACGATTCAGTAACAGCTGTTTAATCTTATCTCATTCTGTTTTATTCATTTGTTGTGTGTTTTTTTTCTCGGAATCCCTGACGGGCGAAGAAGTCAGGCGAATTTTGTGCATGACGTCAAATGGGCTACTCCTGATTTACATACGCGTCATGGCCTCCTCAAGGAATTATCAACAGTTAGCGTGAAGTGTGCCATCTGATTCTACGTTTTCGCACCAAAGGTGGGTTAGTGTTATAGCCACCCGCACATTGAAATGCGTGTCAGGCTGTCACACTCCTGGGCGATTCATGCATTTGTGAACAATATGCATTGTGCAGTAACCAACTTTCCGTCAGATGATTTAAGTATCTTTTTTTATAACTGTGTGAGACGATGTCTTAGTCTCTGGGCGCTGCTGATACAAATGCTGAAGGGCGACCTTACTAGACTGGCTTGGTTAGTGTACTTTCCACACTTGTTCCAAGGTTGTGGAGCAGGCCAACCCAGACACCCTCTAACCTCCCGTCGTTTGCCTCTTCTGTCAGCCCCCCCCCCCCTCCACATCTACCCCCAGCTCCCCCCTCTCCCACTAGCTCTGCTTTTCTCCCTTCAAGGCCACAATGCAGGTTAAGCTGTCGTGGGTCAATATTTCTTATTTGTGGCCGACTGTAGAGGTAGGTCTTCCACCCGATTCGCTTCTCGGTCAGTCCTGGCGTGCTGTGGTAGTCTGGCCCCCGTATAGAGGCTGGGATTTGAGTGCGTAAATGTATTTGCATGGCCTCACGCCTGCGTCAGATCCTGCTGATGTTCCATCGCCGAATGGTGCGAATGCGAAGCGTGCGTCTGAGCGTATCTGAGGAAAGTAATGTCGCCTCTGGGAGACCATGGCGATGCGCCTCGTCCCGCGACAGGAGTTTACCGAGAGGTTCCGCAATTCACACGGGAAAATAAACTTTCCTTCCGCTGCCGCCAATTTTTGTTTTGCTCTCGCGTTAGAGGGAGAGCACATTTCAAAGCAGCGGCACGCTTGGGCAACCCCCAGAAAGCCGACACGCCCAACGGGAACGTTAGCCTCAGCAGCTGGCGCGACGTGGCTGCCAACTTCAGTTCGCCGTCGTCTTTTTTCTGTTTGCCGGTCTTGATTCTTTGTTTCTATAATTGTAGGGAAGTCCGCTACTTCGGTCATTCCCTGTCTGATCTAATGCGGATGCCTCACGAAAAAACAAAGTTTCAATATCGCGCATGACCTCTTGACATCTTCTGGGGTTGGGAGAAATGGATCGAGTAAGACGTGTGTCACCCAGTCAGTTCTTGATGTGGTGATGTTTCTAGGAGTTGGATACGGGGGTTTTGGCGACCAGTGTGTTGTTGCGCGCGGTTTGGGCTCAATTTCCCAGGGACGTTTGAACACGCGTTTGGATCTGAGTGATCTAACCCTGCCACGATGCAACCAGCAGCCTCTTTGGCTGCTTAGGGCCGCCTCTGGCTGCAGCATCTGAAGCAGGTCTTGAGAGGTCAACAGCTCAGGGGCTCTAGCTAGCGAAGGGGGTATCGAGAACCTCCGACCGAATGTTCCACTTACACTATTCGAGTTTTCGAGAGCAAATCCAGAGAAGAATGCAAGCGTCACCCAGTCTCAGGTCGGTCGCCCATTATCAGTCGTATGTTTTTCACGGAAAGCTGCGGGATTCCGGTGGCGTTGAGTGGCAGACGAAGTAATCATCTGAATGGCTCCACGGTCCACATCTCAACCGAATGGACGCAGGCGAGTGGATGTTAATAACCTTCTTGAAAGTTTCCGCATGGTGTCGGTAGTAGTTTGCGGAGAATCTTATTGAAAAGAACAAACTAGCTTTGGACAATGAGAGACTGGCAGTTGTGTTGGAGGTATATCGAGAGAATTTTCTTGATTTTACGAGTTTATAATTTTAGCAATAGCACGTACATAATTATGCAAATAAGAGAGTAACTACCGAGTTTTGATAAGTACTATTATTAAATAGTGAAACTAATCAAGGTTGTTCACTGAGAACAGTAACTGTATGCTAAGAGGGGATGTAGAGTCCGTCCTTTGCGCCGATCGCCTTGACCATACTCGGGGTGTCATGGTTAACACGCTCTTCAGAAGTATTCCTTCCTGATAACAACTTTAGGAAAATCTGTCCAATTCGGACTGCTTTCAATTGACCGAGCACTCCTCGTCTGTTTTTCCATTACACGTGCGTTACACAAAGGAGGAATATAATAATCTTAACCAAAAACAGTGGTAAGAAACGATGTCCGGAAAATTTTCCTGTTAAATTTACCATAACCGATTCCATTGACACCGGTAGGTATCAAATCCACTGCAGTTGGGTGATTCGACCTATCGAGTGCTTCCTACTACATTCCCAGTTAGCATGTACAGCCAGATTCAAAGGTCTTACCTAAATTTCGCCCATTCAGTCTGCATCAAGAAGTGAACATTCCACTTATCAGTCTGAACAGAAACTAGTTAGCGTATGACTCGTTACCATAAATTGTTTGGCATCGTTTCTTGAGCGACGAAAAACTAAGGCCTATCGAATTTCATAATCGCCCAAAGGTTATTGCCTAAGTTCGGTACAGAGTGAATACCTGGATTTAGTCTATTTAGGTTAGATGAATGTACTATGCGTGAAAACAGTCATGTGAAATCAGCCACAAACAGACGACCCGGGATTCAATACTGCACTTGATGAATCAGAACGGCCGTGAGCAGCTGTGGTATGTGTGTGCGTGCGTGTGTATCCTACTTGTAAGCGTGCGTGTATTGTGTGTACTCGTGTGTGTGTGTGTGTGGGTGTGTGCGCGCGCGCGTGTGTGGTATGTATGTGTGTGTGTGTGCGTGTGCGTGCGTGCATGGGTTTGCTTCTGTGTGTGTGCGTGTGTGTGCGAATGTGTGTATACGTGCGTACATATGTGTGTGTTGCGTATGAGTGTGCGCGTGTTGCCTGTGTGTGCGCGTGTTGCCCATGTGTGTGAGCGTGTGCGTGCTTGAGACGGAACTCGGGCCAGCTGTTGTCAGATGAAGTAACGGGACTCCACCCTTGTTCTGTGGCCAACGCAGGGAGGTCATGCCTCTCGAGCAGGTCGCCAACAAACAGCCACTCGGGCTTCCCCTTCTCCTTCATACTCTAGTACCTTCCTTTGCTCCCTCTGTGTCCTTCCTGTACTCTCTGGCAAGGAATGAAGGCACTTCCTGTGGCTCTCTCGCCCCCTGTGGGTTGGGGGTTCAGAATTGACCCACCATGTCTCCCTACGCGATTCGTAAGAGGCGAATAACTAGGGACACCGCGACTTGATTTGCGTTTACTCAACTGATCTGATTTTCGTGCTTAATAGCCTTAATGACCCTCCAAGTGAAATCGTTATCCACAGTAAGTAGTTTGCCAGTATATATTTTGCATCCGAAGTCTCTGACGACACGTTGCTTTCACAAGCAGTCGTCTTAACTATGACATAGTGCGATGTTTGAATAAAGAGCCAACTACAACCAGGAACATTTGGTGAATATGCAGAACTGGTACGCAGAAATCCGCAGAAGTGATGTTGAATGTAGATCTGTTTCTCTGCCAGCCGAAAGGACTGGCATCTTTCCAAAGGGTTCAAACTCTGTGCTGGGGACGGTCCCAAGTTTCGAGCCATGACTAGTAAAGGCCTTCATCTCACTCGAGAACAGGCAGATGTGCATGATACGCACGCAGGCACATGCACGCACCAACGCACACACACTCGCACAGGCACGCACACGCACTTATGCACACACACACGCACACACACACACACACACACACACACACTTTGTGTGCGTAATCGCGCCTTGTGTGTTTTCATGATATTGCAGCAATTCAGCGGTGGTCAGTTGACCCGAAACACGGAGAGAGTGACTGAACTTTTGGGTGCGCTACGAGTTTCTTGATGCTAAGATAGCTTTACACACTTTCAGGCACACGTTCTGCTCCCCTCTGCTCAGATTGGTATTCTATTCTGTTGCTTCCCTGATGCAAATCACGCCATCTCTCTTTATCTCTCCTATGTCATCTTTTGTCTATTCATGTCCCCTCATTCCCCCCTTTAGCAGCGATGGTAGAGGATTTTGCCATGTGGGTTTGGAGAAGTATAGACACACCATATCGCCCTGGGCGATTCGTAGGTAGCGAATATATAGGGATATCGAGACCTTGCTTGCTCGTAGTCTAACAAGCTCTTTCGTTGGCTTACATGACCTGCAAAGGCTGATGGCTGTAAAAATTCATTCATTCAATTATTTATTCATCCATTCATCCACCAATTTGTTCATTCATGTATTCATTCATTGTAGAAGATTAGTGCCAACATTTGTGACTGACAACAGCTCACCCATCACCCTTAGATTTGCCCCCCCCCCCCCCCCCTTTCTGCTCCCTTCGTTGCTCTGCCACCGCACGGTATCACGCCTTTTGGCAGCTAATGTTGTCTCTCTAGTTTTTTAGGCCTTTGTCTTGAGTGAGATTGTTTGCCTTGGGCAAAGGCTGTTGTTATTTGTTGACTGCAGCCAAAAACCAAGGCTACAGCAAAATGTTGTTATGTTGTACTGGTATGTGGGGATTATCTTCAGCCGTGGTAAGCTCCTAACATAACAACTGGCATTCTCTGGAGACCGAGATCAAATCCCCTGAAGACGGAGTGTGGCTGCCTATATGGCGGGGTGTTCAAAAACAGTCACACACGCAATCATCTTACCCACTTGGGTGATCCTGGGAGTGTTTAGCCCAGGTACGCAACAACAACAAACCGGAGTCATTTGGTTTTTATGACTACCTCGACAGAAAGCAAAACCATGAACCAGTAAGGTTGGATTGATCCTGACCGATGTGGCTGATCTCTCGAAATAGATTTCCCAGCTGAAGCCAGTGTAGGCTTATCCGCTAAATGGTCGACCTAAATTTCGCCATCTAAATGTAAATGAGTCATTAATGCTGGTTCAGGTTTCATTGCCGTGACGAAACCGCCTGTGAAACTAGTTCCGACTAAGGTCACCATGCACCACGTTATGCAACGGGTCTGTTTCCAGGGAAGATTGCTCGAGGTTAAAAGTAAACCCACCGTCTCCCTACGCGATTCATAACAAGCGACTAACTAGGGAAATTGAAACTTGCCTCGCCCTTATTCTGAAAAGCACGAGTAATTTTGTGGACAATTGCCTTACAAAACCCACAAGAATTGATAGGCCGTAAAACTTTATTCATCATCATCATCATCATCATCATCATCATCATCATCATCATCATCATCATCATCATCATCATCATCATCATCATAATCATAATCTTCATCATCATCATCATCATCATCACCACCACCACCACCACCACCATCGTCATCAACATCACCACCACCACCATCGTCATCATCATCATCAGCAGCAGCAGCAGCAGCAGCAGCAGCACTACTGTGGAAGAGCATGGCCAGATGCTAAGGAACATCTCAAAAACCATGATGGATAGACTGGACAGATAAACATCCTAAAGGGAAAATATCACCCATCAGCTACCATTCCGTTTGGGAAGAACTGTGGTAGGAGAGAACCCATAAACAACAAATCTAAAAGTAAAGCTGGACGAAGAATATTAGGTGAAAAAAGTGACGGCTGGACGCCACAGCTCGGGAATAGAGAGGTCATTAGAGGCAATCCTGAGGTCACTGTACACGTGAAGCTATGAATCGAATTTAAATAGAACGTTGCTGGTTGAGCACAATGCCTGGCACGAGCTGCTGAATGCTCCCTGTATCAGCTGGAACCCGTGGCTCTGAATGTCGGCTCCCAAGCAGGCAAAGAGTCAGAGGTCATCAGATCTTCGTGAAATCATTCAAGACGAGTTGCTGTTTTACAAAATGTTGGAGTTTTACATGAGCTTAGTCGCAGATATAAATATACATGCGCAGATGCGTGCTTGCGCAGTAGCGCTTATGTGGGCGAATATGCCCACGCGCGTGAATGTGCATGTGTGCAAGCATTCCTCATGCAAGTGTTGATGCCTTTTTGTGTGCGTGTGTATGTCCATGTGATTACACGCGTGCGGGCGAGCGTGCATGTACGTGTGTGTGGGCAAGTATTTGTTTCTGTGTATGTGTGTAATTTCATAAGTATGTGTGTACATGCGCGTATAAGTAGTTTCGTGTGTACGTGTCTATGCGTCTGTCTGCATTCACGACTGAAGCGCTAACCTACGCGCGCTCATCTATGTGCGGGTGCGTGTGTGTGTGTGTCCGTGCGTGTGTGTGTGTGTGTGTGCGTGCGCGTGCGCGTGCGTGTGTGTGCGAGTGAATGCACACGATAAAGTATGACTGCATGCACACATGCATATTATGTATCTACACATGTGTGTTTGTCGATGGATACACTTAGCCTTTGGATGCGTGCATGTGTGTGTGCGCGTGTGTGTATTTGGTGTGTGTGTGTGTGTGTGTTTGGTGTGTGTGTGTGTGCGTGCGCGCGCGCGTGTGTGTGTGTGTGTGTGTGTGTGAGAGAGAGAGAGGGAGGGAGAGAGGGAGAGAGAGAGAGAGAGAGAGAGAGAGAGAGAGAGAGAGAGAGAGAGAGAGAGAAAGAGTGTGTGAGTGTATGTGTGTGTGTGTGAGACAGAGAGAGAGAGAGATAGAGAGAGAGATAGATAGAGAGAGAGAGAGATAGAGAGAGAGAGAGAGAAAGAGAGAGAGAGAGAGAGAGAGAGAGAGAGAGGAGAGGGAGAGGAGAGGGAGAGGAGGTAAAGTGGAATACATACTTTTTAAATTTGTTTTTGCGCCAGTCAAAAAATGGGGCAGTCGAGTCGGAATCTATTTCCAGATCGATGTTACGTTCAGCGTCACCTTTAATGTCAGTCTCCTGTGACGAGCCCTCCCCGCGGAGAGTGGACCTTTCCCTCTGGCGGAGGCAGTCAGTCTCTGTGTGTGCCTTGATGCCTCTCACTGTCGACTTTAGACAGATCGGCGACTTTTGTGTGAAACTATGAATGTCATGGAGAGAACTGGTGACTCGCTTGATTCTCTTATCATCGATGCCCATCTTCTGTCCACAATGCGCTGCGGGTTGGGGGTCAGAATAGATACCCCGTGTCTCTACACTCTTCGAGACATGTTGTCATCAGCGGCCTTACGTCACCTACAATGGCTGATATACCGAAAAAATAAATAATTCGTTCATTCCCCTCGCCAGATAGGCCAAAACATTCATTCATTTATTTATTCGTTCGCTCTGTGGCCGAGTGGTCAGCACGCTTGACCTGCAGTCGCTTGCGGCTAGCGGGTGCTGTGTTCGAAACTGCGCGGATTCTAGAGTTGCATCCTTGAGCAAGGGGCTTTACTCACATTGCTTCTCCCCCACCCAGGAGTAAAACAGGTACCTGTGAGGGCCGAGTTGGAAAATTGTGAAAGATAACTAAGGCGTGTTCATCCGCAGCCTGGTTGCATGCTCCCCAGGGAGTTGAGATGGTGTTGGAGTGATGAAAAATGGTAGCCCGATGACCAGGGGGTAAATGTGCGCGGTTTGAGCATCCATCAGTGGGTGGAAAAGTCGCAATATAAAAAGAGCACCTTTACCTTACCTTTACCTTCATTCATCAGTTCTCTCATTCGTTTAACCATTCATTCTTTAATTTCTCTTATCAGACTGCCAATCTCACCGACAGTGGTTATCAACATGCGTATTCCTTGATGCCTTTCATTGCCATTTTTAATGACACGATAGCGTTTCTTGTCTGAAAAATATCATTATCGGGGAGGCAAAATAACTCGTTTAATCCTGATATCAGTCACGCCGTTCCTTTTTTCACACACACGCATATACATATGTGACCAGCCACGACAAAACCAGTGCTAAGTCGCGCGGCACTATTTTGCGCTACGACTGAAAAAAGGCAGGGAGGGTCACTCTGGTTGATTTTCACTTTTTGATAAAAATAGATTCTACATGGTTTAAACTATCATGCCAGTAAAGGAAACATGTTGAAGAATTATATTTTGATGTTAAAATAAAGACTTTTGTGTTATGTATTGTTTCAAAAGCTCCCTGTAATTAGCGTAAATTGCCTCATTTTATCCGCAATAAACACACCTAAACCCATGCAGAACCCCTTCATGTTATATACCGTTAGAAAGGCCGCTCTCTAGGCGTTCCTGCTCTGTGGATGTCGAAGAAAGATTAGGTCAGCAATTTTTGGAAACGGAGTTTGAAATACCGTTGCTAAGGTGTTTAATGTCTAAAGAGGGTAAATCTTCTGAGACAGTTTTTTCAAAATGACCGCTGCTTCAGTACTCAACTTGAAATGCCTGTAACTCCTATTCTAATTAACTCACACTGTTTATTCTTATATCAAAACATACATAAATGAATGCAGAATTCAAAAATATTAAAACCCTGTTTTGTCCAAAAATCGACTTAGCACTGGTTTTGTCGTGGCTGGTCACATATGTGTAGACATATGATTACATATCTGCCAAGGACTACTTGATATCTGCTTACATCCTTAGGCTATTGCCTAGCATGCTCAAAGCTAAAGGTTGTTTATGAATGATTCAAACTAACTTATCGAATTCGAAGTAGGCCCGATGGTACTCAGTAGAAGTCTGTCCTAGTCTAACCAATGTTCAGAGAACAATTTATTTATATGAATACAGCTTGTGGAGAGTTTTGGTGGGTGTGGGAAATGGGGAGAGGGAGAAAGGGTGTGGGGATGGTTTGTGTGATACGGTTACTTTTCCATGCCATTGTCCTGTCTTGTTTTGATATTCATGTGCGTGCATGATATGAAACATTGATTTAAAAACAAACTTACGCATCTGTTAGGGCAGTCCCCACATCACTTATTGCATCTCTCGTGAAGTCGCAGTTGGAAGGATGGGAGCGAAACTTGATCGTAGCAGGGAATCACTAATGACTCAAAGAAACGCACTATCTGATCGTAAAGTTTTTTGTAAATCCTCGCCCCCAAATATAGTGCATGCGTATATAGTTATGTTGTGAACACGCCCAACAAAACTGAGCCCGAGCATTGCTGAACCCACTCTGGAGATGGAAACTATAAAGCACGTGGTGCGCGTAGGCGAAGTGAAGCAATGAGCTGGAAGGGCGTTATGTGACTCATATGGGGGTGGAGGGGGGGAAGAGAGAGAGAGAGAGAGAGAGAGAGAGAGAGAGACCGAGAGAGAGACAGAGAGAGAAGGAATAAGTAGAAATCGTCGAGAGAGAATCTTACAGGAAGTCAGTTGAGTAGGTGAAAGGGGGGGGGGGGGGGGTTGGTTTAGTCTAACTGCAAGAACAAGCACAATGGGCGAGGCATGTATGATGCATTCGAATGGTCACAGCTGCTAGAGAAGGAGGGCGTTGACACCCTGCATGGAGACGTGGGTGGAGACGTTGGTGCTAAGGGATTTTAGGTCAACAGAGGCATACACGGAGGCAAGTTTTTGTAAGAGGTCAAGGTGACCGAACCACGTTGTTACAGCGTCCTCGGCAGCAGAGTTTTGTCGCCATCTGGGTCTAAGAATGTGTCCTTCTGCCCTGCATGAAAATAATCTTTTGGTTGCAATTCCAACTGGAGATCGTATACTTAAAAATGATGTAAAAAGTATTACATAGTTTTGTGTGTATTTAGTCGAGTGTAGTTGGATGAAATGACACGAGTTGTAAGAGGCGAATAACTTGCGACATCTTTACTTCTTTTTTTCATACTCTAACTACTTTAAAAGGCTGATAGGCCGTTAAACCTCGTTCATTCATTCGTTCATTGAATCCCCCTGTGGGATCGGGGTAAGAATTGACCCACCGCGTCTCCCTACGAGATTCTTAAGAGGCGAATAACTAGGGACACCGTGACTTGATTTGCGTTTACTCTAAACTGTTCTAGTGATTTTTGTGCTTAATGGCCTTACATAGCTTTCAAAGGCTGATAGGCCGTAAAACTCTGTCCATCCATCCAAGACCATCCATCCAAGACCATCCATCCATCCATCCATCGTTTATTGAATGAACTGATGGTTGGTTGAAATGTTATTGAATTTGCCGTAAAAGGAGCAATCTTCCTCACTAACTATCCTATTATATAATATCCTATTATAGAAGACAAGCTGTTCATCCAAGTTGCGTTAAAAGTCAAACCCTTTCTTCTTCTTTTTAATGATTTGCTGTTTCTTCTTGTTTACAAGCGAGAGGACATCTACCTTTAACGTGAAATACATTTCTCGTCTACTCTATTTTTTTTTAATGGTGTATATTCGTAGGATTCTAAGTCCGTGTGCCCTTGTATCCATATGCAGATATAATCTCGGTTTCACAAACTAAATACATCTGAATCTTTACTTGTAGATTTCCCAGAAACCAGTGTAATTATATTCGAAATGCACTCCATATGTAGATTGCTGAGTGCTTCAGTTCTGACTTGATGATCCGGTTTGCCAGTGATACGGGACTGATCAAACGTTGACGCTTTCGGATCTCAAGTCGACAGCGTTTCCACATCACCCCCTCCCCCTGTGCATTGGGGGTAAGAATTGACCCACCCCCTCCCCCTGTGCATTGGGGGTAAGAATTGACCCACCGCGTCTCCTAACGCGATTCTTAAGTGGCGAATAAAGAGGAAATCATGGCTTGACTTTCCTCTTACTGTAACACTTTCTCGTGATTTGTTTTCGTGATCCATAGCCTTAGACTGCCCATCAAAGCTGAAGGGCCATAAAACGCTATCCAACCATCATCCATCGTTATCACCCTGAAACTGCATAATGAAACATGATCACACAACGTTTACACCTAGCGCGTTTAACGGACTCATTCATCGCAACAAATCGAGCGCAAGAGTGTGAGGCCAAAACAGCAGATGAAGCGTAAGCGTGCTTCCCATCGCCTCCACGATGATGGCTGCGGGTTGTGCTGTGTCTTAGCAGAACGTTCTGTTTTGCCTGTTGTGCGGGGACCCCACACTGATTCTCCACACTGCAGTATCGTAAGAGGCGAATAACTAGGGACATCGTGACGTCATTTGCGCTTACTCGAAATTAATTTTTTTGGATTTTCGTGCTGAATTGCCTTACATAGCCTACAAAGGTTGATAGGCCGTAAAAATCAATCCATCCGTCCATCCTGCAGTGCTGCTTCCGTCATAACACTGACCTGATGTCAAGTCGCCATGGCAGCACCAGCCTCCTCTTCAGTCTCTCTCTTCTATTCACAACAACAGCGCCCCCCCCTCCCCCTGCAGCTTCTCTCATTATTTTCCTTTATTGCCATTCTAGTCGTCCTTCCGTCTAGCTGCCTGACTCTTTGTCTCTGTCTCTGTGCCTGTCCGTCTGTCTCTGTCTGTCTCTGCGCCTGTCCGTCTGTCTCAGTCTGTCTCTTTGCCTGTCCGTCTGTCTCTGTCTGTCTCTGCGCCTGTCCGTCTGTCTCTTTGCCTGTCCGTCTGTCTCTGTCTGTCTCTGTGCCTGTCCGTCTGTCTCTGTCTCTGTCTGTCTCTGTGCCTGTCCGTCTGTCTGTCTCTGTCTGTCTCTGTGCCTGTCCGTCTGTCTCTGTCTGTCTCTGTGCCTGTCCGTCGGTCTCTGTGCCTGTCCGACTGTCTCTGTCTGTCTCTGTGCCTGTCCGTCTGCCTCTGTCTGCCTCTGAACCTGTCCGTCTGTCTCTGTGCCTGTCTGTCTGTCTCTGTCTGTCTCTGTGCCTGTCCGTCTGCCTCTGTCTCTGTGCCTGTCCGTCTGTCTCTGTCTGTCTCTGTGCCTGTCCGTCTGTCTCTGTGCCTGTCCGTCTGTCTCTGTGCCTGTCCGTCTGTCGCTGTGCCTGTCCGTATGTCTCTGTCTCTCTGTCTCTGTCTCTGTGCCCGTCTGACTGTCTCTCTCTGTCTCTGTCTCTCTCTCTCTGTCTCTCTCTCTCTGTCTCTCTCTCTCTCTCTCTCTCTCTCTCTCTTTTTCTCTCTCCCTCCCTCCCTCTCTCTCTCTCTCTCTCTCCCTCCCTCTCTCTCTCTCTCTCTCACCCCTCTCTCTCTCTCTCTCTCTCTCTCTGACATGTCATTGGGACACTTTAACTGTCGGTCACCACAGAGCTTGGGCGCAACACTTGACCTATTAAAGCGACATCATAAACATGGAGGAGGTGTGACGACTTGGGGAAGCGTTGTGGCCGGAAGTTGTGGATCCCACCCTCGGATCTCCGCTAGGGGACAATGCGTCATTTCCCTCTTTTATGACGTCATGGTATGTAGAGACGAGTCACTTGGTTTGGGCAAGGGCGACAGTGGGTGCATCGCCCAGATGCGACTCAAGGTGCAGCGGAAGAGCACCCCATGATGACACACAGGGACAATGAGCATAAGGTGCAGAAAGGGGGCGAAGCCCTTTGTGTGACGTACATGAATAAAACGTGCATTTTCCTGTGCAGGCATCCGCGCTTTAGCGCCAGCTGCAGCGGACTTAAGGACATACGACGCGTTTGATCGAGCTGGCTTTCTGAGGGCGTAATATTGCCCTTCAGAAGGCGAGTAAGTCCAGTCGAAGTAAATGTTAATCGAAAATGTGCAGGCGACCCACGATTTACATCGGCTTGACGGACACTGTAGTGGAGTCGTGTGAAGATATAGCTCGACACATCAGAAGTGTTAAAACTGATATCGTTGCAGAATATGGAGATACTTTAACTAATCTAAACAGCTGATTTTAACCCAAAAGAAATTCTAGTCAACACAAAGAATGCTCACAAAATAATTGTTGTGAAGATCCATGCCGTTATATAGTCTTTGAATGGTTGGAGCAATGCAGGTTTACAAGCGTATTTCAGCTCCTTGTCATGTATGAAATGTAGTAAACGTGGTTTCGTCACCGGACAGGATGACTAACCCATTGACAAAGCTCCCACCGTGAAAGCGTTGCAATTGCAGTTAAGATTTCTTGCCTGTGAACAGATCAGATTTCTTGCCTGTGAACAGATCACTTGGGTGACATCTTGTTTCTATCGCAAAGAAACTCGCAAGGAGTAGACTTAACTTTGATGTTGTCCAGCACATTTTTTCCGTTGTTCAATATTTCCAACGAAATTTTATAACTCTGTATTATCTTGTGACGGAAAATCTTAAGAAGGAAAACGACATGCGGATGTTAATGACCCACGGCTTTTGATGCTCCAAGCCGGTACTATACTTTTTTTGTAATTGCAGCTACTGGAGTCTTCTATCTCAGCTGTAACCTCGACACATACATTTCGACTTCATTGCGTCTATGTGTGTCGGTCACAAGCGTGTTCACTGACAAATTGATTCGTTTATCCATTCTTGGTCTCTCTATAAGTTGGGGGCGAGAATAGACCCACCGTGTCTCCCTCCCTACACGATTTGTAAGAGGTGAATAACTAGGGACATTGTGACTTGAATTGCACTTACTTGGGAATATTCTGGTAATTTTCGTGTTTAATGATGTTACATAGCCTAAAAAGGCTCATAGGCAATAAAACTCCATCCATCTATCCATCCATCCATCCATCCATCCATCATCCATCTAACCTTGGATTTAGATTGTGAAATAGACATTTATCGCTCATTTTGCAGTGCTTTTACCCCGTCACTATCTCTGCGTATCTTCGCAGTGTGAGCTGCATTTTAAACAGAGGATCACGTGCTGTATTTTAAAAAGAAGATCACGTGCACGTGTCACAACGATTGGCGTATCATTGCATTGTCTTGCACGCAGATCGTGTACTCTGGGAATAAAACTATGATTTGTTATTAATATTTGTGTATTTGACCGAGCTATCAGTAGGTGGAGTTAGGCAGAGGGAGACCAGGTGGGGTAGAAGATGGAGGGGGAACAGTTTGCAGTTGGAGAACCGTGCCTGGAAAGTAAGACATGGATCCCGACTATGCGTGGGGGGCATCGGGAGTGTTTTGAGGGATGGGCAAGTGCGTGGGTATGGATTAGAGTTGAGAATAAACTAATGTTACTAACATTTCCAGTCAATCGACCAATCGAACCATAAACACTAGAACAAACAGAAAACACCACATTTGCTTTGCAGTAGGGAAAAAAGCATGCCACAAATCCAATGCCATCTAACATGAACTCGTCGCAGATGGTGCCCTAAATTAACTCTTGCTACGTTTTAAACAAAGGACCTGTTGTCATTTTGCACGCGCGCGTGTGTGTGTTTGCAAGGGGATGGGATGGGGGTGGAGAAGATGGAGGGGTGAAGGGTGTTTCTAATAGGGGTAGATGTTTGTCGATTGTACAGAATAATGCATGAAAGAATATTTCAACATAGATGTGTCTGATATGTTTGCAGGAAAGAGAATTAACAACACCATCATAATCATCACCATCGCCCTTACCACTATCACCATCACTTACAAAGCGTTGGTTTCAACACCTTCTTCTTCCGACTCTTACTGAATCGCTTGCAGCGCATGCAAATCACGAGCCACTTGTAGTATTTGGCAAAGAGATGCGTTATTAGATCTTGTCTAAGCGCATCCAACTTAAAGCATGATCAGAGTTTCACAGGTGGGGCATTCCAGACAGGAGGCCCAGCAAAGGAAAGTACCCTGTCCAAATCTGCACTTGCTTGCTTTCTGCTGTTTCAGCAGAAGGCTGAAGAAGACGGTAGAAATCTGACATGTTTGTACTGTGGTGCAATTTGTTTCGAGATACACCGGAGTCACACCATTAAAACATTTGTAGGCCATTACGGCCAGTTTTGAATTGACCCTCTCCGACAGAGAGAGCCAAGGGAAGGAAAGTGACTTTGCACTAATCGGTTGGAAGTGCAGGTTATCGGAGTAAAGACGACAGTGTAATGCTCATACCACCATTCAGCAAGAGGCCCATCGAACCTCTCTGTTGTTAAGATCAGAGCAGAAGGACTTATGCAATATTCATGAAGTGCATATGCAAATTTGAACTTCAAATCAGGAAACTTCTGAGGTAAATACATAAGGAAACCTGGAAATTCTTCAATACCACGGAAACGTTGCATCTAATCCTGTCAGCGCGAATTTTGTTTGAAGGTTTAAACAACCAGATAAAGTAAAGGGGGGGGGGGGGGGTTTAAGAGAGACTTATTCATGGGTCAATTTAAGGAACTTCGATATTATACAGCATTTAGGTGTTAAAGAGAGCAGTGTTAAGGAGTGTTTGAATTTTGCTACACGGGAGAGGGAGGGATGGGGAGAGAGGGAGGAGGAGGGGGAGGGATGGATGGATGGATGGATGGATGGATGGATGGATGGATGGATGGATGGATGGATGGATGGATGGATGGATGGATGGATGGATGGATGGATGGATGGATGGATGGATGGATGGATGGATAGATGGATAGATGGAGTTTAAGGGCCTATCAACCTTGTAGGCTATATAAGGCCACAACGTTAAGAAACACTTACTCCCACCATGTTATTAGAACTCTCCGCGATAGCGGAGTATAGTACAAATAACCGAACTAGTGACATAAAATCCATTAAATCGAGTCCCACTGCCCATCAGCCAGCAAAGGCTGTGTAGAGCCTTCACACACGAAAAAGCATAATGGCGATAGGGCAAAATTTCACATCTCGATGTTCTGTCACCGACAAAGCATTTAGGGATAGGTGGATGGAGCCCAAGGGCTAGAGAGAGAGAGAGAGAGAGAGAGAGAGAGAGAGAGAGAGAGAGAGAGAGAGAGAGAGATGAACTCTTTATTGAAAGGGCCTCCAGCCCATTGAGAGAGGAAGGGGGGAGGGAGGGGGAAGGGGGGGAGAGAGAGGGAGGGGGAGGGAAGGAGAGGGAGGGGGGGAGAGGGAGGGGGGGAGAGGGAGGGGGAGAGGGAGGGGGAGAGGGAGAGAGAGAGGCAGTGGTAAGCAGTAGCTCGTATGCCTCTGTTACCGGAAGTCCTTCACGACTTCGAGAGGTTTCATTTCCGCCGGACCTCCATGAAGTCATCTTTCCTGAATCTCGTCCTGCACGTGAGGATGACCGGGACTTCACATTGCTGACACTTGGTCGGCTTGCCAGCGTGACTTCTGTCTTTTGCACCGCAGTGTCTTGTCGAGGGGATTCAGTAGAGCAATTCCGTCATCCCACTTTTTCCATGGCAATGGTTTGTGAATGCTCGCCGCGACTGTTGTATTAGCACTGCTTGGGTGTCACTTGAAGACACAAAGAACCATAGTAGAAAGAGTGGGTGGATGTCACTTGAAGACACAAAGAACCATGGTAGAAAGAGTGGGTGGATGTCACTTGAAGACACAAAGAACCATGGTAGAAAGAGTGGGTGGGTGTCACTTGAAGACACAAAGAACCGTGGTAGAAAGAGTGGGTGGGTGTCACTTGAAGACACAAAGAACCATGGTAGAAAGAGTGGGTGGATGTCACTTGAAGACACAAAGAACCATGGTAGAAAGAGTGGGTGGATGTCACTTGAAGACACAAAGAACCATGGTAGAAAGAGTGGGTGGATGTCACTTGAAGACACAAAGAACCATGGTAGAAAGAGTGGGTGGGTGTCACTTGAAGACACAAAGAACCATGGTAGAAAGAGTGGATGGATGTCACTTGAAGACACAAAGAACCATGGTAGAAAGAGTGGGTGGATGTCACTTGAAGACACAAAGAACCATGGTAGAAAGAGTGGGTGGGTGTCACTTGAAGACACAAAGAACCATGGTAGAAAGAGTGGGTGGATGTCACTTGAAGACACAAAGAACCATGGTAGAAAGAGTGGGTGGATGTCACTTGAAGACACAAAGAACCATGGTAGAAAGAGTGGATGGATGTCACTTGAAGACACAAAGAACAATGGTAGAAAGAGTGGGTGGATGTCACTTGAAGACACAAAGAACCATGGTAGAAAGAGTGGGTGGATGTCACTTGAAGACACAAAGAACCATGGTAGAAAGAGTGGGTGGATGTCACTTGAAGACACAAAGAACCATGGTAGAAAGAGTGGGTATCACTAGAACCATTATAGGAAGGGTAGAAAGGATGAAAGCGATGTCCTGGTTAAGATACATGTAGCTGGCTGCGATGGTTGCCATAACGATTATGAGCTGTAGTGTTCCTTTGAGGTCAGTAGGGCTCGTCATGTGATCTCTCCATATCTTCCGGTGTGAGTGTATGGAAGGAAGGGAGGGGGTACAGGGAGAGAGGCTAAGTGGTTTTCATAACTGAACAAATAGAACAAAAATTCTGCATCTCTCAACAGTTCGTTAACATTTGCTAATATCCGTTTGCCCATACTATAATCGTTATTGTTTCGTGTGTATAAACTGAATCTGTAAGGTGTTATGTTCAGATGCATATATGTTTCTCTGTGAATGTTATAATGAACATTCTCTGAAACAACATCGTTTAGTGGGGGGGATTTATTTTTTAATCCACAATGTTCATAATTTACAATGGTACTGTTCCGGAAAAAGACGCCATTGCCTGTCGCTGATGTGGAATTTTAGAATTGCTTCCTCATTAATCTCATTGGTTGCTGCGTGTGTAATGTGATGCACGCGGAACTAGTAGTGAGGTGTCCTAAATTTCAACTCCCCCGGTGAGTTGGAGGTGAAGAATAAACTCACTGCATCTCTCTACACGATTAAAATGAGGCGAATAATTAGGGAAATTGAGAGTTGACTAACTCTAAATCAGCTCAAGAAATTTTACAAAAGGTTGTCTTACATGAGTATCAGCTTTTGTAGGCCATGTGTCTTCCTCTATCACCAGTTTCGACCCGCCTCAGCAAATGCTTAAGCAGCTGACTGCCTGCATTTTACCAAGCTGAAAATGAAATGGTGCGACGCTTTTTGTCGTTGCAGCCTTGTAGCGAAATGCGCTTGTATGCTTTAGCAGGCAGCTAAGTGTCGTAAAATAATCTCCGGTACTTCTAAGTAGTAACATTCAAGTAAACCCTAAATCAATGGGTGTATGTTATGTTTGTGTATGTGTGCGTGTGTGTGTGTGTGTGTGTGCGCGCGCGCGCACGCACGAGTGAGTTTGAACAAGTGCACTTATGTCCCTACGGTATGGCTGCCTTAGTGCAGAGGTATTCGAACAAATTGAAAAGTTTTCCTTACGAATGTTGTAGTGACGCGTGTATGTATTGTTGCAGCCTGCCTGCCAGTCCTGAGCTTCTTCCTGTGGGGCAAGCCCTTCACCCAAGGGTTCTACTGCGACGACCGTTCCCTCCGTTTCCCTTACCGCCCCAGCACTGTCTCCACCCCCGTGCTGTTGGTGGGTGGTCTGGCAATACCCCTCACTT
>JAWQFJ010023340.1:0-12500 GCA_034096865.1 Theodoxus fluviatilis | reverse complement strand
CTGTGTGTGTGTCTGTCTGTCTGTCCCGACTCCACGGCTTATATCTCAAAAACTACTGGACGGATTTCCTTGAGATTTTGCACACTAACTGGAAGTTAGGTCCGATTGAATGTATCAAATTTTCAGAATCAAGGCTTGAAGAGAAAGTGGTTTTTTAAGGTCGTATTCTCGAAATTACCGGTCTAAAAATTATTGAAATGACAATTGACGGAATAGCCAAATTTGACGTCATTAATAACGTTACGTCATTTGCAAGTACAATTTCGATCCTATATGTATGCCAGGAGAAGAATTTCGAAACACCTGGGGAGGTAGGCAATTTGATGGAATGGCGAAATTCCAACATGTGCGACGTCATCAATAACGTGACGTCATTTGCGAGGACAGAGAATGAATTTAGATAGATAGATATGTCCTCAGATGTCTTAGGCCGCGAGACCTTTATCCCTCCAGGTTTACTGGAGGTCCTCATAGAACAGACCTTTATCCCTCCAGGTTTACTGGAGGTCCTACAGACTTTATCTGTCTGTGTGTGTGTGTGTGTGTGTGTCTGTCCCGACTCCACGGCTTATATCTCAAAAACTACTGGACGGATTTCCTTGAGATTTTGCACACTGACTGGAAGTTAGGTCCGATTCAATATTATCAAATTTTCAGAATCGAGGTTTGAAAAGAAAGTGACTTTTTTACATTTTGGTGTTGCAATGAAAACATACAACAGACTCCATTTGCAAAATATGTGACGTGATCATTTGACGTCGAATAACGTGACGTCATTTGCCAGGAGATTTTCGATCAGCATGGATCCTATTATAGAATCAATGCGAGGAGAATAAATTCGAGAACATCGGTGAAGGTGAAAGAAGGATTTTTTACGATGCGTGTCGTTTCGTATCCTGGGCCCGTATTCACAACGGCGATTTATCTTTTTAACACTCGATTTATCCCCTAGCCCCGCGTTATCTTGATCGGTTAGATAAGGTACGCTCGTCAGAGGATCCTAGGTTGCGCTTTGCTATATATACTGGTTTCCAGCCAAGGGAGAGCGGAACAGGCAGTTGGAATCGTCTGAGTTTAGAGATAAATCGGAGTTAAAATAAATCGCCGATAAATCGCCGTTGTGAATACGGGCCCTGGACGTTTTTGTACCTAGTCGTTTCGTACTAAGACGCGCACTCGGCTATTTTTACACTACGCGAAGCGAGGTACGGATTTACACACGTTGCATTGTCTTTGTCATCACAGTTTTTAACAAATTCAGCATTTTTAACAACAGTATTTTCTCCTGAGGTTCAACAGTGAAAGGAATCTTGTGCATCACAAATTACGAAGTTCGATTTTTCTGTTCTTCTCGCGTTTATCATTTTATGCTGCTCGATCGTCTGCTGCTCAGGCCGGGCGTAGATCATAATTATGCGTCCGGTGTTTATTTCTTTATTTAGACCAGCTTGTTAGGGACGTGCTTTTCCGTGGAGAAAATTGTGTATAGATCTTTTACGAGAGATATAGTTTACTGACACCTTGACCCTTTTCCCAGCTTTAGTTTAGTGTGGGGATTTTCATTTTAGTGTTTACGCTCGCTTCTCCACGCACTCGGTTAATTATTGTTCATGTTTACAAATTACGAAACAAACGGTTTCTCACACACATATCGCTGTCAAGAAATACTATAAAAACCCTTGCACGCACTTGCATTCTGCTATTCGTTCACTAAACTTTATTCCTCACGCACGTGGCATAATCTATACAACATATCTCGCACAAGCGCTCTGGGGGAGACACGCGAAAACGGGGAGATCACTCTGTCGGAAATCTCGCTAAAATCAGCCGAGTGTGCGGTCTTATTAATGTATGGTCTTTGGTTCAGTCTCTTAACCCTGAGATGGGTTGTTGAGGCACCACTGATGACTTTCGGACAATCTTCCTCCATCGATCTCTATCCTCTGTGGCTCGCTGTGAGTCAGCAAAGGTCAAGCCTGTCCACTCTTTGATGTAGTATTCCCACCTCTTTCTCTGCCTGCCTCTCCTTCTCCCACCTGGTACGCGTACGGTACCTTGCAGGATGGTCTTGGCCAGCCCACTGCCTCTTGACACGTGACCGTACCACTTCAGCTTTCTGCTTTTCACGATTGAGAGCAGGTCTTCGTGCTGTCCAATTGCTCTCCTGACCCTGTTGCTGATTTCCTCATTCGTGACATGGTCTTTATATGAGATGTTCAAAATCTTGCGGTGGTTTACGGAAAAGAACGTTATAGATGCTTTAAAAACACTCAGCCATATCAGTTTTCAATGGCACATTTGGTAGAGCATTGAACTCTTGGTCATGCGTGCGCTGAAACTTTTTTCTCTCTCTTTTTTCGAGAGGTTGTGGGTTCAAACCCGACCTGGTTTTTTGTGGTTTTGTGTATGTGTGTTTTCCCCTCCTCTTTTCTCGAGAGGTTGCGGGTTCGAACCCGATCTTTTTTAAATAGTGCCAAAACCTGGAGGTTCAGCGCCAGCGGTTTTTATCTATAAATAGCTGGCTATAGTTGTGTGTTTAAGCATAATGGAAAGTTGTTTATACGGATACATGCATAACCTCCACCAGCCTCAAGCGCTCTGCGTGAAGCGTAATGAGAGAGAGAGAGAGAGAGAGAGAGAGAGAGAGAGAGAGAGAGAGAGAGAGAGAGAGAGAGAGAGAGAGAGACGGATAGAGCCAGATAGATAGACACACAGACAGACAGACAGACAGACACACACACACACACACACAAACGGACGGACGGACGGACGGACGGACAGACAGACAGACAGAAAGACACACAGACAGACAGACAGACACACGGACGGACGGACGAACGGACGGGCGGACGGACGGACGGACAGGCAAAAACATATATATTTTAAGAATCGTTTTTAATTAAAGCGCACAAACACTTGTGTTTAATGTTTTTCTTAATATCGTGTTTATTTGTACTCCTGAAGTCTCCAGATAGGAGAGGGAAAGTTATTCTTGACTCGCACGTGATCAAAAATATCTTTCATTTACGCACGCATGTGTGTCCAGCAAACAGACAACTCGCATGCAACAGCATGAGCTCATCCACAGCAGCAGAGAGAGACAGCATGTGCACAGGCAACTCAAACACTCGCTTACTCACTAACATACACAAATACACAAGTATATTCTCATCTATTCTCACAGAAATATGCACATGCATGCCAGGGCACGTTCACACAATAAAAGCTTATGGTGAAGGTGTGGTTTTCTACAGGGACTCTTCACCCACATCCGGGTCTCAAACCACTTCACACTTTACCCCCTGATCACTGGGCCTGTTGATCAAGCCTTCACTGGCACCTGGCGACAAACACAGAGACAGTTCCATGTAAGGCACACAATGCTAACTCCACTCCCTGGGGAGTATTACAACGCGATGCTGGCTCATGGCCGCTTGCTGGAGTGGATCGCACTACAGAGTGCCATTGCAGCCCTCACAGGCGCACAGTTTTACTCCTGGGGCAGGGGAAAGAAAGTGAGTGAAGCATCTTGCTCAAGGACGCATCTTCGGGAACCGTGCAGCTTCGAACGCCGCAGTGCACGACACGAGGGGCAATACAGTGATAATTCTCATACACTCGCTTATCTTCATGTGCCCCTTCTGTGATTGTGGCAACAGAACATCAGGTTTTCACATCGCGAATGGCAGCTCTCAGTTTGCCCTTCATATCCCTCCACTCAAAGCCGAATCCCATACACACAATGTTCTACGGAGATACTGAAAACTGTTGAAATCTGCAGTCATCATCATCATCATCATCATCATCATCATCATCATCATCATCATCATCATCATCATCATCATCATCATCATCTCTTCTTCTATCATCATCATCATCATCATCATCATCGTCATCATCATCAACATCATCATCATCAAGGAAATGCTCAGAAAGCAGACAGGTAAGTATCACTGACCTCCGTCTGTTTCCCACGTCTGCCGGATTTCCCCCTGCCCCCTGTGCCTCTCTCTGTCTTTGCAGAGTGGTCAGGGGACTGGGTCTGGCCTTCCTGTGACGTCATGGGGGTGGGTGGGGTACCGGGTGGAGGGGTCTGTCTGCTGCCAGCACTGGAGGACGCCATGGCTGGCTCTGTCGGGGTGGCTGACGTAACCAGGTCCGTTTCATCAGATGAGGACGATGACATTGTCTTTCCTATATTTGTTTCATAATCCCTTGACTTTTACCACATTAGGAAGTTTCTGGAAAAGCACTTCAACGTGAAGGTGGAAGTGCCACAGACTGGGTTAAACTACTGCCCTAATACTCAACGACGAAGACTCTCAACTGTCACTGACTGTCACAGCGAACCAGTCACCACAGGCAGGTTTTCCTCCTTTACCGAAGACTCATCATTGTGTCAACAAGTCGACAGAAAAGTATGGGATTGAAAACGAGAATGTTGGCGTCGTTCAGAAGTATACATAGACAGAGGCTGTTTGACAAACTTTTCTCCGCCCACGGAAAGAAATCAGTGATCACAGCAACAACACGTCAGCCTGGGTGCACAGTTGGGTGTTCATGTTGCCTGCGCTCTACGCACTACCTTCCATGTGAAGCAGGAATCAATTTCCTGATAAAGTCACGTCGACATGGCTGTTGTGTGCTGACACCAAAACCAGACAGAAAGAAATGATGAAATCAGTCGCACCAGCAGTATGAACTTCCCAGTCCAGACATAAAGTCAAACTGTCGGCTTCCCTCTCTCTCTTCTGCTGTCTCTGTCCGACTGCAGGTGGAGGGACGGGTGTGTCTGTCTGCGCTGCTTTTAACGGGTGGCTGACTGCAGGCGGAAGGATAGGCATGCATGGCGTCGCACCCTCCGCGGAATGATTGGCTGCGTGCAGGCCGCAGGCGGGTATATCACGTGACATGAGGCAAGACTGGGTCACTGGCAGGCTGACAAAAATAGATCAGCTGTTGCGAACAAGACAACTGTGTTGTGCAAGGCACCAACACAGCACAAGACGGGTTTTCAGGGCTTTTGACAGAAACAGCGTGATAGAAATGCTTTTTGTTCGTCAGATTCTCTCTCAATTTTTCTCCTCATACTTTGTGTTTTGCACGTTTGGCCCAGGAGGATTTCAGGTCAGATGCGTGGGGCGTATTTCACAGTGCTCATTTGCATGCACATAGTCCGTGCTAGCCCTCAATCTTAGGCGTTTCCTCTCATGCCCCCCTCCCTCCCCCCCCCTTCTCTCTCTCTCTCTCTCTCTCTCTCTCTCTCTCTCTCTTTCTCTCTCTCCCTCTTTCTCTCTCTTTCTCTCTCTCTCTCTCTCTCTCTCTCTCTCTCTCTCTCTCTCTCTCTCTCTCTCTCTCACTTTGCTCTGGTCAGCCGAGCAGGACGGACGCGCTTCCCTTCGCTCTCGATATTTCTGCGTCTACCACACTACTAGTGGAGCAAAATGCCAGTTACTGGACTCCCAGCCGCTGCAGAATGTGCTATAGTTTCACTGTTGGCTACAGAGACCTTATCCTCATGGAGGGTGGACGGTACAGAGAGCCAAACGGTCGTCGTACTACGGTTTACGAAGGGTCAGCCATTGCCGTACGACAACGCACAGCACAGGTGGAGGAGGAAGCCGCCGGCACAGATGCGACGTGACAGGCAGCGGGCTCAAAAACACCGTGAACACCGTGAGTTTAAAAGCGCTACTTACCCGTCTTCTAAGTCCTCTGAGCCACTTAAACTGCAGGATGAAAGTAATCCGTATGCCTCTGCTGACATCGCTGCGGAATTCCAGTGCACAACCCAGGGTGAACATCCATCTGTGACCTCTGACCTTCCGCCAAATAACCAGGATGAAGTTCGAGACTGTCGCCCAGAAACAGCTGAGAAAATTGACTGTGATGTCACAAACGATCAGCCGTCACCAGCCCACGCCCGAGCCGACACTACCCCCGATGAAGACCTTCCACCTTCGGTGAGGGAGGTAATTCGGTCATTGAGACAAATGCAAGCCGAGATCACATCAGAGACAAGCACGGGGAGGCACGACGGCTGTGATGCAGTCAGCGCTGATGCCCAGTTCCCTCTGCCCCGTGCTCAATTGGAAGACAGGCTTGCCCCTCCTGGAGGGCCCATGCAAGTCCCTCCACAAGTCCGTCCACCATTCATGCCCCCAGCTAGTCACGACCATCGCGACAGTGGCCGTCGAGAAGGAGACCGACCGAACCTGACACGGAGCCAGCGTAAGCTGAGAACACGAAAGACGTAATAGCTTGTGTGTTGAGACTCTCGTGCATATCGGGACTGAAATCGCTTTCGCGTCTCGGACAAGACTGGTCACCAGTCTTGAACCCCTACCCCCCACCCCATTGTTTATTATGTGCCGATTTAATGCATGTAAATTGCAACAGGCCGGCGGCCTACGCAATAAATCATTCGTTCGTTCGTTCGTTCGTTCGTTCTCTCTCTCTCTCTCTCTCTCTCTCTCTCTCCCTCCCTCCCTTCTCTCCCTCCTCCCTCCCTCCCTCCCTCCCCCCCCCTCCCTCCTCTCTCTCTCTCTCTCTCTCTCTCTCTCTCTCTCTCTCTCTCTCTCTCTCTCTCTCTCTCTCTCTCTCTCTCTCTCTCTCTCTCCAGTCTCTCTACAGTACATCCCTAATTTGTAGAGGCAGAAAATACACCACGCAGTAGTGAACGACAAGAGAAGAAATGAAGTGGAAGTTCCCCTGCACTCACTAATGTCCGTCTGCCCCTCCTGCGATTCCAGCAAGGCAGAATCAGGAAGAGACTTGCAGGCAGTGCAGAGGGGATTGTGGAGGTGGGGGTGAAAACCTTTCAGAGTCTGAGTCCTTTCTGCTGGTTTCCTCTTCGTGGAGGTAGGTTCACTGGCACCGTCCTGTCATTCCCTTCACCTACCCCCTCCCCACTCGCCCCCTCTGGCCCCCCCCCCCCCCCCCCCCCTCCCCTTTCCTCGCCTCACACCTTGCTTCCTCTGTGTCCCTTACTGGTGCTATGGCATCCACCCTCTGCTGAGAGCTGAAGACCAGGGAGATCTTGCCTTCTCTTGTCTGCTTGTTCTCCCTCTCTGACCTTCACACCAAAGTCGAAATGATCATGATAGTAGATGTAGATGTAGCAAAGATTATAGGTTACACAAAGATAGCTCATGCCGAGCTTGTAGTGAGGATCGAGACACGTTGCGCACCAAGCGGTTGCTGTTATTGGTGAATCAAGGGAAGTAATCACAACGCTTAGAGACATGTAAAAGTGCTTGTTTGTCGACGCGTTTCTGATTGCGTTCCGATCATGTTTGTGAATACATTTACGGTGTAATGTGTAATAAAATGATTTGCTGCAATAATGGGGGTGTTTTGGCTTTGTTTTTTTGTAGCAGGCGTTGTGAAATCGAAAGATTTGGTTCATCTAAATGGATGCTTGTGCGCATGCGCGTGAGCCTATAGTCCGTTTAAACATTGCTCTGTCAGTGGACGCTACTGACTTCGCACGCCCGGGGAGTAATGCCAAAGATCCGGCCGCGTTAAAACATGCAAAAATATTAATTAGATTAAAAACTAATCGAAAATAGTCATATTAGACTGTTTTAACGTATACTTTCTGCACAAAACCCACAGAAGATAAGTAAACAAACCTCACCGGTCGTATGTACCTAGATGGCTAGCAGACGAATAATCTTTGTCTCCACTGACAGAGCAATGTTGAAACGGACTATAGGCTCACATTTCCATGAACCAAATCTTTCGATTTCACAACGCCTGCTACAAAAAAACAAAGCCAAAACACCCCCATTATTGCAGCAAATCATTTTATTACACATTACACCGTAAATGTATTCACAAACATGATCGGAACGCAATCAGAAACGCGTCGACAAACAAGCACTTTTACATGTCTCTAAGCGTTGTGATTACTTCCCTTGATTCACCAATAGTTGCAACCGCTTGGGGCGCTGCATTTTGAGCGTCTTGTAACTTTGAAGAGCAAAAGCTCGGCATGAGCTATCTTTGTGTAACCTATAATCTTTGGATGTAGAAACAGATGGGAAGACAAACATTCACACAAACAATCACACACACACTCACACACACACACGCGCGAGCGCGCATAAACACACACGCACACACGCGCAAACACACACACACACAAACACACACACACACACGCGCGCGCGCACACACACACACACACAATCATAAACACATACAGACAGATTTACACACATATACATTCATACACATACACACACACAAATACACACGTACACACACACACAAATACACACGTACACACACTCACACATACACATGCACACACTCACACCTACACTCACGCATACACACACGACTCGCGCGCGAGCACACACACACACACACACACACACACACACACATGCGCATTTTATTGACCGTTCGACATGTTTTGGTGGATGGCTAAGACTTATCGACTAATTAATGGGAAAGACTTCCATAAACGGGCCACACGTGTGGACCCGTCAGAGGAGAGGGGTGTGGAAAGACGGCCAAGCTGGCGGGCCATGCAAACTAGCAAGCAACAGCATCAGACTGGCAAGCGATCATGGTTGGTTAATTCTCAGTGAACTCGCAGTGATTCATACAAAAGAGGACAAAATAATCTGACAAGTAAAATGGAAAAACCACGTAAAAACGCAGCCAATCAGATGCTGTGTCCCGCCAGTTTGTGTTTCCCGCCAGCGTGGTTGTCTTTCTCACACCCCTCTCCTCGGACAAGTCCACTAGGGGTTTCCAATTAATGTACTCAAAGACTGTCCGACCAACCAACCGACATGCACACATAAACACAAGTACATGTACACCCAAACGGGTAGACCCACACAGTGACACACAAGCACATGCACGTACACGAAGACGTGCTGTGACACCCGAACAAAACGGGTTTTCATGGCCAGCGATAGTTCGTGCAATGAAGAGTGAAGTTACAAGTCGCTTTCGAAAGGAAGAATTTTGTGCTGGATCGTCTGACACGACACGCACTCACACATGTGGACCAGCACAGACGTCACACACCAGTGTTGCTGGCTGTCTCCAGGAGACCAGGCCACGCTGCCACAGAGCACGGCCTGCGCGGTGCCAAGACAGGGGACGTCCCAGTCTTCCTCTGACAAAGGCTCGATCGGGCAAGTCTTTGAATTGCAGCGGAGGGTTTGTGACACGGAGTATGATTAATGGCAAACCTCTTGGGCTCATACTGCGTTTTGAGAAGGAATTCAAATGGAAAACCTGAATGGCCCAGGCGATCTATTGAGATCAAGACGCAATAAACCTCATCTGGAGAATGACAGTCAGGAGAAGTGTAGAGGACTTTGTTTACCCTCTCCAGAGACAACCTGTTTGACAAAGAAAAGCGTCCCTTCCCCACGACCTTCAGCCAGACGGGGGCAGTAGAACGCTGCAGCGTTTTCAGTCCTGAGTAAAGGGTGTTGGCTCGAAGAGCAGCTACTCATTCACCAGACGTGAAGGTCTCAGTCTAAAGTAGGTAGCGCCAGGCCGCGCGACTGCTGACACGCACGTAGGCGAAATTGGCTACCGTCGCCATGTTTCTACATCTGAAAGTCACTATTACTTTCTCTGTATTTATGTGTGCTTTTAAATGCAGTTCAGAAAAATGTTTTTCTCTATTCAGTGGTTGCGTTCTTTTTTCTTTGCATGCAAGTGTGGGACATGTGTGTATTGTCTTCATGAAGTGCGCAAAAACGTGAAAACTAATATCGTCGGAGCCAATAACGCGTGAACGAAAATTTGCTTTGCCAAAATAAAGTTGCCAGACCGGACCCATTTCAGTGAGCAGACATGGTTATTTATCACTGGACAGAGAACACTATCGGTATTGTATGCAAGTATAGAGTGGATTGCGCCATTGAACCTGGGCATTTTGTTTCTTTTTTCCGTGTCTGCCGGAATATGTAGTGGAAAACTATTTTAACAGGAGCATTTTGAATCGATGAAGCGATGTAAATAAAAAATTCTGTACTGTTTCGGTTTGTAAATATCATTGTTTGAATTAAGTAAGAAAAGTTAATGATTTATCTTTGAAGTATTATTTAGAGCTAACAATTTATATGTGAATCGATCATCATTTCTCATCCGAAACTGCTTCCAACCCCCACGCATTGGTAATTTTATTAGAGCAGAGCAAATCTTTCGTCCACGCGTCATTGCCTCTGATGACTTTGTTTCCCCCATTCTCGTGCGATTGAGACCTTCACGTCTGGTGAATGAGTAGCTGCTCTTCGAGCCAACACCCTTTACTCAGGACTGAAAACGCTGCAGCGTTCTACTGCCCCCGTCTGGCTGAAGGTCGTGGGGAAGGGACGCTTTTCTTTGTCAAACAGGTTGTCTCTGGAGAGGGTAAACAAAGTCCTTTACACTTCTCCTGACTGTCGTTCTCCAGATGAGGTTTATTGCGTCTTGATCTCAATAGATCGCCTGGGCCATTCAGGTTTTCCATTTGAATTCCTTCTCAAAACGCAGTATGAGCCCAAGAGGTTTGCCATTAATCATACTCCGTGTCACAAACCCTCCGCTGCAATTCAAAGACTTGCCCGATCGAGCCTTTGTCAGAGGAAGACTGGGACGTCCCCTGTCTTGGCACCGCGCAGGCCGTGCTCTGTGGCAGCGTGGCCTGGTCTCCTGGAGACAGCCAGCAACACTGGTGTGTGACGTCTGTGCTGGTCCACATGTGAGAGTGCGTGTCATGTCAGACGACCCAGCACAAAATTCTTCGTTTCGAAAGCGACTTGTAACGGCACTCTTCATTGCACGAACTATCGCTGGCCATGAAAACTCGTTCTGTTCGGGTGTCACAGCACGTCTTCGTGTACGTGCATGTTCCTGTGTGTCACTGTGTTTGTCTACGGTATGAGTTGGTGGGTTTGGTGCAGAAGTTTGTGTGTTTATGTGTGCATGTGAATCTGTCGGTCGGTCAACCTGTGGATACATTTACCAGTTGTTAGGTAAGTCAGCCATGCAGCAAACCTGTTGAACGGTCAATATAATGTGTGTTGCAACTCGTCTCTTTCGCAAAAAGTCTTATCTGTATGGGGGATCTCCAAGCTTGCGCCGGGAAGTCAAAGTCCACAAAATCCGATGGTCGATTTAGAAAACTTTATTTACGCACTGGTCGATACACAGCGGCAAAATCTGTAATCAGCATTACCATAATAACTTTACTCTTGAGACTGTCAGCATTACCATAATAACTTTACTCTTGAGACTGGATTCTGAGAGGACAATCGCTGTTATCCGTGCTCATACACGTGTCTTCGGTCTCTGTCTTGTGCTCTCTGCTAGAACGCTGTATCTCACGTGTGTACTCTCTGGTGTGCATCTCACTGGAAGGGCACAATCCCGTAGAGGACTAATCACTCCTTATGAAGGACTTTTCGCACTCACATATCTTCTGGGGCTCCCACATTTTTCTATCTTGTGCACTCCTTCACATGCCGGCACTCACGCCTTTTATACCGTTTGGATGCTTTCTAGAATATTCGAGCACTAAAGAGAACAGGCCAGACCGCCTCCAATCTGCGGGAACGAAGTCACGTGATCCATCATAGCGTTGCCGCGCCCTGGCTACGTCACGTAACCAGGCAACGACCTTGTGGAGAGGTCTGGCATTACTCTCTAAGACGCTACGATGCTCTAGTATATTCCAGTACCCTCACAACTCAACTCCTCCCCTAAACGACCTCGTCGGTCTCACTACAGTTGAACAATTAAATTTACAAAACACGACAAACTAACAGATAACAAATATACAACTAACACAACAACAACAACAACCACCAAATTATGGGGGAAAGTCAAATCACACTCAGGGTAGTCTATGGTTGGGAGAGTGAGTGTAAAAATGTGAGACCTGACACAAGGGCGTAAGCTTCCTTGCAGTAGCATCTACCCGGTCCATGGGGTCAAAGTCTGCAAGACTACTGTCCACTGTCATTGAAAGGTACAGTTCTCCTCACAGGAAGCGAGATGGGCGTACCACACGCCGCCCTCGCCGCGTGCATGTCTGCATGTCTTCATGGGCCGCTTCATCGTCGCTCTCATCTTCCGAGGAAGGTCCTGGTACACTGTCTCTCTCTGTAGACTCGTCGTCGTCGGTTTGACCAGGGTGGCGTCATGGCGACTGCAACCAGTCCGGTGGTAGGTCTCCCTGGTACCTCCAGAGACGGGCACGGTTCACGATCCGGGGGTGTGCACGAGGGTGCTGCTGGATGCGGTACAGCCCTGCGTGCACCTTGACCATGCTCTCGTAACGTTCTGCCTGTGGCGAGGCCGGCTTGGTGACGCAATCTCTCTTAACCCATAGGTTGGAGAACAACTATGCAGTGTTCTCAGGAGAGGTCTGGTGATTGGCCTTGCGGTCGTAACCAGACATTTCATTCCGTCCATGCTTCGCTGCAGGTGTGTCTTTGCGGACTTTTGCACTGCCTGCAGCATACCCTGGAGCGGCTCCA
>JAWQFJ010023339.1:17500-24605 GCA_034096865.1 Theodoxus fluviatilis | reverse complement strand
GGCCACACAACCAGTACTGCGTACACGTGGACGACAAGGCGCAAGAGGGATTACGCCAGGCTCTGAAGTCCATCGCACTCTGCCTGGACAACGTATTCCTCACCCCCCACTCCGTCGAAGTCAGGTGGGTAGGGGGGCGGGGGGGAGGTGGGGGGCGGGGGGGGGGGGAGATGGGGCGAGGGGGGATAGGTGGTGGTGTAGGTGCAGCGTGGCGATAGTGTGGAATGAGAGATAAGGGGCAAACAAAGAATAAGGGAGAGAGAGAGAGAGAGAGAGAGAGAGAGAGAGAGAGAGAGAGAGAGAGAGAGAGAGAGAGAGCTATTGCGGAGAAAGAGGAAGGAAGACGGGAAAAGTGGATGGTCGGGGATGAATGACAAGATGGGTGGATGGACATAGGAAATGATGAAAAATAGATGGGTTAATGGACGTATGAAGGAATGGACGAAACGCACAGCCGTAAATCTATGAATGAGTGAAAGATGGACAGACGGAAGATGGAATGGATGGACGACGACTGTGATAACAACGACTGTAAGGACAATAACGACGACACTGACGACGACAATAACCGTCACAGCCTCCACAGCAACAACAACGACGATGACGATGTCGACGATGACGACGACGACCGTCACCACCTCCACAGCAACAACGACGACGATGATGACGTCGATGACGTCTCATTGCAGGTGGGGTGAGTTCTCTGTCCTGCAGCCCGAGCTGTCCTGCATGCGAGAGCTGTGGAAGCGGAAGCGGAAATGGAAGTACTACATCAACCTGACGGGGCAGGAGTTTCCGCTGAAGACCAACGCGCAACTGGTGGCCATCCTCCAGGCCTACGGGGGCGCCAACGACCTGGAAGCCACCGTGAAGCGGTGAGGGGGAGAGGGGTGGGAGAGGGGATGGGGGTGGGTGAGTGGGTTGAGATGGGGTATCCCGGGAGGGTGGGGGATGGAGATTGAGATGGAGAATCATGGGGTGAGGAGGGGGAAGTGGGTATTAATATGGGGGAGGGGGAGGGGTTGAGATGGGGGAGGGTGGGGGGTTTGGATTGAAATTGGGTATGAGGGGTGAAGATTGAGATGGAAGAAGGAGAAGTGGGGATTGAGATGGGGGAGGGTGGGGGGGGGGGATGTTGATTTGAGATGGGGAGTGGGGAATGAGATGGGGGAGGGTGGGGGGGGTGTTGATTTGAGATGGGGGGTGGGGAATGAGATGGGGGAGGGGGGTGTTGATTTGAGATGGGGGGTGGGGAATGAGATGGGGATGGGGGGGGGGGGGGTTGATTTGAGATGGGGGGGGGGGAATGAGAGAGGCGAGGGGAGGGGGGGTGTTGATTTGAGATCGGGGGTGGGGAATGAGATGGGGAGGGGGGGGGTGTTGATTTGAGATGGGGGGTGGGGAATGAGATGGGGGAGGGTGGGTGTTGATTTGAGATGGAAAGTGGGGATTGAGATGGGGGAGGGAGGGGGGAAGTTGATTTGAGATGGGAAGTGGGGATTGAGATGGGGGAGGGTGGGGGGGTGTTGATTTGAGATGGGGGGTGGGGATTGAGATGGGGGAGGGGGGGTGTTGATTTGAGATGGGGGGTGGGGAATGAGATGGGGGTGGGGGGGTGTTGATTTGAGATGGGGGGTGGGGAATGAGATGGGGATGGGGGGGGTGATTGATTTGAGATGGGGGATGGGGAATGAGATGGGGGAGGGGGGGTTGATTTGAGATGGGGGGTGGGGAATGAGATGGGGAGGGGGGGGGTGTTGATTTGAGATGGGGGGTGGGGAATGAGATGGGGATGGGGGGGGTGTTGATTTGAGATGGGGGGTGGGGAATGAGATGGGGAGGGTGGGGGGTGTTGATTTGAGATGGGGGGTGGGGAATGAGATGGGGAGGGTGGGGGGTGTTGATTTGAGATGGGGGGTGGGGAATGAGATTGGGGAAGGGAGGGGTGGGTGTTGATTTGAGATGGGGGGGTGGGGAATGAGATGGGGGAGGGGGGGGGTGTTGATTTGAGATGGGGGTGGGGAATGAGATGGGGGGGGGGGGTGTTGATTTGAGATGGGATTGAGATGGGGGGTGGGGAATGAGATGGGGAGGGTGGGTGGTGTTGATTTGAGATGGGGGGTGGGGGATGAGATTGGGGAGGGGAGGGGGTGTTGATTTGAGATGGGGTTGGGGAATGAGATGGGGGGTGGGGGGGGGGGTTTTTAATTAAGTTGGGGGGTGGGGAAAGAGAAGGGGGGGGGGGGGTGTTGATTTGAGATGGGGAGTTGGGAATGAGACGGGGAGGGGGGGGGGGTGTTGATTTGAAATGGGGGGTGGGGAATGAGATGGGGAGGGTGGGGGGTGTTGATTTGAGATGGGGGTGGGGAATGAGATGGGGAGGGTGGGGGGGTGTTGATTTGAGATGGGGGGTGGGAAATGAGATGGGGAGGGGGGGGGGGTGTTGCTTTAAGATGGGGGGTGGGGAATGAGATGGGGGGTGGGGGGTGTTGATTTGAGATGGGGAGTGGGGAATGAGATGGGGAGGGGGGGGGGTGTTGATTTGAGATGGGGGTGGGGAATGAGATGGGGAGGGTGGGGGGTGTTGATTTGAGATGGGGGGTGGGGAATGAGATGGGAGGGGGGGGTGTTGATTTGAGATGGGGGGTGGGGAATGAGATGGGGAGGGTGGGGGGGTGTTGATTTGAGATGGGGGGTGGGGAATGAGATGGGGGAGGGGGGGGGTTGCTTTGAGATGGGGGGTGAGGAATGAGATGGGGAGGGTGGGGGGGGTGTTGATTTGAGATGGGGGGTGGGGAATGAGATGGGGGGGGGGGGGTTGATTTCCGAGATGGGGGTGGGGAATGAGATGGGGAGGGTGGGGGGGTGTTGATTTGAGATGGGGGGTGGGGAATGAGATGGGGGAGGGGGGGGGGTTGATTTGATATGGGTGGTTGGGGAATGAGATGAGGAGGGTGGGGGGGGTGTTGATTTGAGAAGGGGGTGGGGAATGAGATGGGGAAGAGGGTGGGGGAAGTTGATTTGAGATGGGGGGTGGGGAATGAGATGGGGAGGGGGGGGGGGGTGTTGATTTGAGATGGGGTGTGGGGATTGAGATGGGGGAGGGTGGGGGGAAGTTGATTTGAGATGGGAAGTGGGGATTGAGATGGGGGAGGGTGGGGGGGGGGTGTTGATTTGAGATGGGGAGTGGGGAATGAGATGGGGGAGGGTGGGGGGAAGTTGATTTGAGATGGGAAGTGGGGATTGAGATGGGGGAGGGTGGGGGGTGTTGATTTGAGATGGGCGGTGGGGAATGAGATGGGGGAGGGGTTGCTTTGAGATGGGGGTGAGGAATGAGATGGGGAGGGTGGGGGGGTGTTGATTTGAGATGGGGGGTGGGGAATGAGATGGGGTAGGGGGGTGTTGATTTCAGATGGGGGTGGGGAATGAGATGGGGGAGGGTGGGGGGGGTGTTGATTTGAGATGGGGGGTGGGGAATGAGATGGGGGAGGGGGGGGGGGTTGCTTTGAGATGGGGGGTGGGGAATGAGATGGGGGAGGGGAGCGTTGCTTTGAGATGGGGGGTGAGGAATGAGATGGGGGAGAGGGGGGGTGTTGATTTGAGATGGGGGGTGGGGAATGAGATTGGGGAAGGGGGGTGTGTTGATTTGAGATGGGGGGTGGGGAATGAGTTGGGGGAGGGTGGGGGTGTGTGTGTTGATTTGAGATGGGGGGTGGGGAATGAGATAGGGGAGGGGGGGGTTGCTTTGAGATGGGGGGGGGGGGATTGATTTGTGATGGGTGGTGGGGAATGAGATGGGGGAGGGGGGGGTTGCTTGAGATGGGGGGTGGGGGGGGGTGTTGATTTGAGATGGGGGGTGGGGAATGAGATGGGGGAGGGGGAGGTGTTGATTTGAGATGGGGGGTGGGGAATGAGATGGGGGAGGGGGGGGGGGTTGCTTTGAGTTGGGGGGTGGGGGGGGGTGTTGAATTGAGATGGGGGGTGGGGATTGAGATGGGGGGGGGGGGTTGCTTGAGATGGGGGAGGGTGGGGGGGTGTTGATTTGAGATGGGGGGTGGGGAATGAGATGGGGGAGGGGGGTGGGTGTTGATTTGAGATGGGGGGTGGGGGGAGATGAGATGGGGTGGGATGGGGGGTGGGATGAGATGGATGGGGGGGTGGGGAATGAGATGGGGGGTGGGGGGGTGTTGATTTGAGATGGGGGTGGGGAATGAGATGGGGAGGGGGGGTGTTGATTTGAGATGGGGAGTGGGGAATGAGATGGGGGTGGGGGGGTGTTGATTTGAGATGGGGGGTGGGGAATGAGATGGGGATGGGGGGGGTGTTGATTTAAGATGGGGGGTGGGGAATGAGATGGGGGGTGGGGGGGTGTTGATTTGAGATGGGGGGTGGGGAATGAGATGGGGATGGGGGGGGGTGTTGATTTAAGATGGGGGGTGGGGAATGAGATGGGGGGTGGGGGGGGGGGGGGTGATTTGAGATGGGGAGTGGGGAATGAGATATGGGGGTGGGGGGGTGTTGATTTGAGATGTGGGGTGGGGAATGAGATGGGAGGGTGGGGGGTGTTGATTTGAGATGGGGGGTGGGGAATGAGATGGGGGGTGGGGGGGTTGATTTGAGATGGGGGTGGGGAATGAGATGGGAGGGGGGGGGGTGTTGATTTGAGATGGGGGGTGGGGAATGAGATGGGGAGGGGGGGGTGTTGATTTGAGATGGGGGGTGGGGAATGAGATGGGGAGGGGGGGGGTGTTGATTTGAGATGGGGGGTGGGGAATGAGATGGGGGAGGGGGGTGTTGATTTGAGATGGGGGTGGGGAATGAGATGGGAGGGGGGGGGGTGTTGATTTGAGATGGGGGTGGGGAATGAGATGGGGAGGGGGGGGTGTTGATTTGAGATGGGGGGTGGGGAATGAGATTGGGGAAGGGGGGGTGTGTTTATTTAAGATGGGGGGTGGGGAATGAGATGGGGGGTGGGGGGTGTTGATTTGAGATGGGGAGTGGGGAATGAGATGGGGAGGGTGGGGGGGTGTTGATTTGAGATGGGGGTGGGGAATGAGATGGGGGAGGGGGGTTGATTTGAGATGGGGGGTGGGGAATGAGATGGGGAGGGGGGGGGGGGGTGTTGATTTGAGATGGGGGGTGGGGAATGAGATGGGGAGGGTGGGGGGGTGTTGATTTGAGATGGGGGGTGGGGAATGAGATGGGGAGGGTGGGGGGGTGTTGATTTGAGATGGGGGGTGGGGAATGAGATGGGGGAGGGTGGGGGGGGGGTGTTGATTTGAGATGGGGGGTGGGGAATGAGATGGGGAGGGTGGGGGGGTGTTGATTTAAGATGGGGGGTGAAGAATGAGATGGGGAGGGTGGGGGGGTGTTGATTTGAGATGGGGGTGGGGAATGAGATGGGGAGGGGGGGGGTGTTGATTTGAGATGGGGGGTGGGGAATGAGATGGGGAGGGTGGGGGGGTGTTGATTTGAGATGGGGGGTGGGGAATGAGATGGGGAGGGTGGGGGGTGTTGATTTGAGATGGGGGGTGGGGGATGAGATGGGGAGGGTGGGGGGGTGTTGATTTGAGATGGGGGTGTGGGAATGAGATGGGGGAGGTGGGGGGGGGTGTTGATTTGAGTGGGGGTGGGGAATGGATGGGGAGGGTGGGGGGTGTTGATTTGAGATGGGGGGTGGGAAATGAGATGTTGAGCCAAATGACTTCAGCAGCTGACTGTGTCCTTGCTGGCTCTGCACGCCCGATTCGTACTCGTCTGATGCACAGTGTACTTCATTCACTCTTCACTCACTCCTTCACTCACTCCTTCATTCCTCCATTCGCTCCTCCTTCACTCGCCTCCCTGCACTCCAAGCCTTCACTCACTCCCTCCCTCCATCTCACCTCCTCCCTTCCATTCACTCCATTCATCTCCCACTCTCTTCACGCCTCACTTTCCTTCACTGCTCCTCATCACTCCCTTCACTCAACTCCTCTCACTTCACCTTCCGTCACTCACTCCTTCACTCACGTGCTCTTCACTCACTCTTCACTCACGGGTGCTTCAGCTCATCCTTCACTCGCTCCATCCATTCACTCCGTCACAGTGTCCTTCACGCCTCCTGCATTCTCCATTCTCCGTCACTACACTCAGGGCACAGTGTCCCTTCACCTCACTCCTTGCCCATTCACGTCTTCACTCACTCCGGCAACTCACTCCGTCTCGACTCACTCCGTCCACCTAGTGTCCTTCTACCTCACTCCTTCACCTCACTCCCTTCACTCGTCGCAGTGTCACTTCACCACTCCTCCTCACTTTCACTTCAACTCCTCACTCCTCCTACTCACTCGTTCACTCAGCGTCCTTCACGTCACTCCTCACTCACTCCCTCCACTCGACTCTCCACTCACTCACTTCACTCACTCCTTCATTCCTCCATTCATTCGTCACAGTGTACTTCACTCACTCCTTCATTCCTCCATTCATTCGTCACAGTGTACTTCACTCACTCTTCACTCACTCTTCACTCACTCCTTCATTCCTCCATTCATTCGTCACAGTGTACTTCACTCACTCTTCACTCACTCTTCACTCACTCCTTCATTCCTCCATTCATTCGTCACAGTGTACTTCACTCACTCTTCACTCACTCCTTCATTCCTCCATTCATTCATCACAGTGTACTTCACTCACTCTTCACTCACTCCTTCATTCCTCCATTCATTCGTCACAGTGTACTTCACTCACTCCTTCATTCCTCCATTCATTCGTCACAGTGCACTTCACTCACTCCTTCATTCCTCCATTCATTCGTCACAGTGTACTTCACTCACTCCTTCATTCCTCCATTCATTCGTCACAGTGTACTTCACTCACTCCTTCATTCCTCCATTCATTCATCACAGTGTACTTCACTCACTCCTTCATTCCTCCATTCATTCATCACAGTGTACTTCACTCACTCCTTCATTCCTCCATTCATTCATCACAGTGTACTTCACTCACTCCTTCATTCCTCCATTCATTCATCACAGTGTACTTCACTCACTCCTTCATTCCTCCATTCATTCATCACAGTGTACTTCACTCACTCCTTCATTCCTCCATTCGTTCATCCACTCCT
>JAWQFJ010023339.1:0-12500 GCA_034096865.1 Theodoxus fluviatilis | reverse complement strand
ACACACACAAAAACATACACAAACACACACACACGCACAGACACAAACACACACACACGCACACACACCTCACACGCGCGCGCGCATACATACACACATACAAACGTACGCGCGCACACACACGCACATCACACACGCGCAGTTTCTTTTTCATTCTCTTTTGTTTTTTTCTCTAACAAAAAAAATGCGCGCACACACACACACACACACACACGCACACACCTGTACACATACACACATACATACACACACATACACGCACACACACCTATGCACATACACACATACATACACACACACATACACGCACACACATACACGCACACACATACATGCGCGCACGCGCATATTTCCAATTCCACTTGCCCCTCTTACGTTGCTCGTTGCACAACACAAACTTTTCCCTCTTGTCAAGCCGATAGACAGAAGAAGTAACAAAAAGCCAGATAGACAGAAGAAGTAACAGTCAGACAGAAGAAATAAGTCAGACAGACAGACAGACAGAAGAAGGAACAAAAAGCCAATTAGACAGAAGAAGGAACAGACAGGCAGATAGACAGAAGAAGGAACATTCAGGCAAATAGACAAAAGAAGGAACAGACAGACAAACAGACAGAAGAAGGAACAGTCAGGCAGATATACAGAAGAAAGAACATTCAGGCAGATAGACAGGAGAAGTAACAGTCAGACAGACAGAAAAAGTAAGTCAGACAGACAGAAGAAGGAACAAAAAGCCAGATAGACAGAAGAAGGAACAGACAGGCAGATAGACAGAAGAAGGAACAAAAAGCCAGTTAGACAGAAGAAGGAACAGACAGGCAGATAGATAGAAGGAGGAACAGACAGGCAGATAGACAGAAGAAGGAACAGACAGGCAGACAGACAGAAGAAGGAACAGACAGGCAGATAGACAGAAGAAGGAACAAAAAGCCAGATAGACAGAAGAAGGAACAAAAAGCCAGATAGACAGAAGAAGGAACAAACAGACAGATAGACAGAAGAAGGAACAGACAGGCAGACAGACAGAAGAAGGAACAGACAGGCAGATAGACAGAAGAAGGAACAGACAAGCAGATAGACAGAAGAAGGAACAGACAGGCAGATAGACAGAAGAAGGAACAAAAAGCCAGATAGACAGAAGAAGGAACAAACAGACAGATAGACAGAAGAAGGAACAGACAGGCAGATAGACAGAAGAAGGAACAAAAAGCCAGATAGACAGAAGAAGGAACAAACAGACAGATAGACAGAAGAAGGAACAGACAGACAGATAGACAGAAGAAGGAACAGACAGGCAGACAGACAGAAGAAATAAGTCAGGCAGACAGACAGGAAAAGGAACAAAAAGCCAGTTAGACAGAAGAAGGAACAATAAGCCGGATAGACAGAAGAAGGAACAGACAGGCAGATAGGCACGAGGAGGAACAGACAGGCAGATAGACAGAAGAAGGAACAAAAAGCCAGATAGACAGTAGAAGGAACAGACAGGCAGATAGACAGAAGAAGGAACAGACAGGCAGATAGGCAGGAGAAGGAACAGACAGGCAGATAGGCAGGAGAAGGAACAGACACGCAGACAGACAGAAGAAGGAACAAAAAGCCAGATACACAGAAGAAGGGACAAACAGACAGACAGAAGAAGGAACAGACAGACAGACAGACAGACAGAAGAAGGAACAGGCAGGCAGATAGGCAGAAGAAGGAACACACAGGCAGACAGACAAAAGAAGGAACAGACAGGCAGACAGACAGAAGAAGGAACAGACAGGCAGATAGGCAGGAGAAGGAACAGGCAGGCAGACAGACAGAAGAAGGAACATTCAGGCAGATAGGCAGGAGAAGGAACAGGCAGGCAGATAGACAGAAGAAGGAACATTCAGGCAGATAGGCAGGAGAAGGAACAGTCAGGCAGACAGACAGAAGAAGGAACATTCAGGCAGATAGGCAGAAGAAGGAACAGGCAGGCAGATAGACAGAAGAAGGAACATTCAGGTAGATAGGCAGGAGAAGGAACAGGCAGGCAGACAGACAGAAGAAGGAACAGACAGGCAGATAGGCAGGAGAAGGAACAGGCAGGCAGATAGACAGAAGAAGTAACAGTCAGACAGACAGAAGAAATAAGTCAGACAGACAGACAGAAGAAGGAACAAAATGCCAGACAGACAGAAGAAGGAACAGACAGGCAGATAGACAGAAGAAGGAACAGTCAGACAGACAGAAGAAGGAACATTCAGGCAGATAGGCAGGAGAAGGAACAGGCAGGCAGATAGACAGAAGAAGGAACAGTCAGACAGACAGACAGAAGAAGGAACATTCAGGCAGATAGGCAGGAGAAGGAACAGGCAGGCAGATAGACAGAAGAAGGAACAGTCAGACAGACAGACAAAGCGACGCGGTGAGACAGGAGGAGGATTCTCTGCTTTGCACAGCATGGTCTCTCATTCGCAGTTCTCATTCCACCCTTACCTACTCGAGTTCTCACACACCCATTTAAAGTTATCGTATTTCCTTCACAGTGACTCAAAGTACAGATAGACTGCAAGGCATGGCTTCGGATAACAACTCCTTCCACAGTTCCGCTCGTCCAAAATATGGACTATGTTCCCATATTATATCATGATAGTACATGGTATTGGGGATTGGAAACAACAAAGTTCCCACTTCTATCGCATTTTGAAAACAGTGAAAAATAACTTTTACGTGCGGATTTGTATGGCAAGGATTGCCTCCCTTTCGATGCAAAACTAACAGGAGTTACTTCCCGTGACACATTTTGATAATTTTGGCCAATCTGAAATTAGGTCAGATTTACTGCGAAGTGGCCACGTGTGCGTATGCAATACATTTCCAAAATGTAAACAACGACTACATCAAGCCTTTTACCGATATTACGTGGGCAAAAGCCTTGCATTTTGCTTCTGAGTGGAAATTACTTGATGGGGAAGCGAGTTCTGTCATGGTCGCGTTCAGTGAACAGGTTGAACGTGGCGTTATCGGCGTTGGTAAACCTTGGTGTATCATCGTTCGTGTTGTCAACGTTTAACGTGCAATGTGAAACTTCAGCGAAAAAAACGGCTGGAATCCAAAAACACCGTGTCTGACAATGACGCCTAAGTAGACTCCAGCAACAAGAGTGTGACAAGAGGGAAATCTGTTTCATCCATTGGAAAACTTCCAGCCAGAAATAGTGGTGTGCTTCCGTTAATATTTATATTGGAGATACGCGTCTGAAACTGATATTCATCGCTTAAACAAAGATCAGGTTGGCTTTGAAAAGTATCAGTTTCAGACCACAAAATCTATAGTTTGTTTCTTACAATCTTACAAATCAGAACATTTTTAGCATGACCAATTGAGTAGCAATTCTATATTGTCAAATGATATATATACATGTAATCATTGCATTAAAATTCAAATAAACAGGTGAAACAATCCAGAATAAAGAAAGAAGCCCAAATATGAAATGCAAGCAAGAAAAACATTTCAAATGCTAAGAAATGGTTACACTTAAATAAGGACTTGGCTCTCAAGCTCAGAGCTCTCCTAGGCCCAAGCAACTTAATGGATTAATTTATAAACATTAAAAAGCAGATCCATAGTGATATGCTCAAAGAAACTATCTTCAACATGACAGGTGTACATTCATCCTTTCATGTATATTAAGAATAGTTTAATAATGTATTCTCAGATTAATAATAATCTGCCCCATTGATTATGTTTGATCCTGTTAAGAGAGCATTATTCTAAACAAATTCCATAACATCTCCTCAAGCAATTGATCACAAGTTTACACCTTCAATGCCTTTCTTAGATTATTTTTGCCTTGTCAGCATGAAATTTCCCCATGAGCAAAGCTTGTACGGCCTTTTATTCTTGAAAAACATGAACTGGACTACAACAGTCATGATCACAACAATGAAACAATTATCATGACAAAAGAGCTGACTAAATACTTCAAGATATTCCATGCATCATAATAATGTTTTGAGACCACATCAAAGCATCACCATACCCAAACTATGCATTTTGACATAAAAAAGAATGTGGTTTTCAAAACATTTGCCTTGGAAAGTTTAAAATTTGAACTTCAGCACCTCAAGGGAACACTACCACCACACACTCTAATGTTTAGCTTGTGTCAGAGTGCAATAATTCACCCTTGTATGCAACAATGTACACTGGCTGTTTATGAACTTGAAATTTAGCTCTCAGTTTTTCCACAAGAGTAGATCAACTGAGATTATATGCATGCACCAAAACATATGCATATTCCAGAACTATTGTCATTATTCAGAGCTCATTTTAATTTACCTTGCCTCTCATTCCATGTGGTTTGTCTTGTAGTGTTCAAGCTTTCATGCATTGAACATGCGTACTTTCCAATGCAAATGTTTTAAAAACCACATTTTATAAAAAAAAGTCAAAATGCATAGACAGACAAGAGTGTGATAACAGCGAGTGTGTCCTGACGAGATGGGACAGGCTGGAGTGCGATAACAGCGAGTGTGCCCTCACAAGATGGGACAGACAAGAGTGCGATAACAGCGAGTGTGTCCTCACAAGATGGGAAAGACAAGAGTGCGATACCAGCGAGTGTGTCCTCACAAGATGGGACAGACAAGAGTGCGATACCAGCGAGTGTGTTCTCACTAAATGGGACAGACAAGAGTGCGATATCAGCGAATATGTCCTCACAAGATGGGACAGACAAGAGTGTGATACCAGCGAGTGTGTCCTTACAAGATGGGACAGGCAAGAGTACGATAACAGCGATGTGTCGTCACAAGATGGGACAGGCTGGAGTGTGATAACAGTGAGTGTGTCCTCACAAGATGGGACAGACAAGAGTGCGATAACAGTGAGTGTGTCCTCACAAGATGGGACAGGCTGGAGTGTGATAACAGTGAGTGTGTCCTCACAAGATGGGACAGACAAGAGTGCGATAACAGTGAGTGTGTCCTCACAAGATGGGACAGGCTGGAGTGTGATAACAGTGAGTGTGTCCTCACAAGATGGGGCAGACAAGAGTACGATAACAGTGAGTGTGTTCTCACAAGATGGGACGGACAAGAGTACGATAACAGTGAGTGTGTCCTCACAAGATGGGACAGACAAGAGTGCGATAACAGTGAGTGTGTCCTCACAAGATGGGACAGGCTGGAGTGTGATAACAGTGAATGTGTCCTCACAAGATGGGACAGACAAGAGTGTGATACCAGCGAGTGTGTCCTCACAAGATGGGACAAACAAGAGTGTGATACCAGCGAGTGTGTCCTCACAAGATGCGACAGACAAGAGTACGATAACAGCGATTGTGTCGTCACAAGATGGGACAGGCAAGAGTGTGATAACAGTGAGTGTGTCCTCACAAGATGGGACAGACAAGAGTGCGATAACAGTGAGTGTGTCCTCACAAGATGGGACAGACAAGAGTTTGATAACAGCGAGTGTGTCCTCACAAGATGGGACAGACAAGAGTGCGATAACAGTGAGTGTGTCCTCACAAGATGGGACAGACAAGAGTTTGATAACAGCGAGTGTGTCCTCACAAGATGGGACAGACAAGAGTGTGATAACAGTGAGTGTGTCCTCACAAGATGGGACAGACAAGAGTGCGATAACAGCGAGTGTGTCCTCACAAGATGGGACAGACAAGAGTGCGATAACAGTGAGTGTGTCCTCACAAGATGGGACAGACAAGAGTGCGATAACAGTGAGTGTGTCCTCACAAGATGGGACAGACAAGAGTGCGATAACAGCGAGTGTGTCCTCACAAGATGGGACAGACAAGAGTGCGATAACAGTGAGTGTGTCCTCACAAGATGGGACAGACAAGAGTGCGATAACAGTGAGTGTGTCCTCACAAGATGGGACAGACAAGAGTGCGATAACAGTGAGTGTGTCCTCACAAGATGGGACAGACAAGAGTGCGATAACAGTGAGTGTGTCCTCACAAGATGGGACAGACAAGAGTGCGATAACAGCGAGTGTGTCCTCACAAGATGGGACAGACAAGAGTGCGATAACAGCGAGTGCGTCCTCACAAGATGGGACAGGCAAGAGTGAGATAACAGCGAGTGTGTCCTCACAAGATGGGACAGACAAGAGTGCGATAACAGTGAGTGTGTCCTCACAAGATGGGACGGACAAGAGTGCGATAACAGTGAGTGTGTCCTCACACGATGGAACAGACAAGAGTGCGATAACAGCGAGTGTGTCCTCACAAGATGGGACGGACACGAGTACGATAACAGCGAGTGTGTCCTCACAAGATGGGACAGACAAGAGTGTGATAACAGTGAGTGTGTTCTCACAAGATGGGACAGACAAGAGTGCGATAACAGCGAGTGTGTCCTCACAAGATGGGACAGACAAGAGTGCGATAACAGTGAGTGTGTCCTCACAAGATGGGACAGACAAGAGTGCGATAACAGTGAGTGTGTCCTCACAAGATGGGACAGACAAGAGTGCGATAACAGCGAGTGTGAAATCATGGGATCAACCTCTGAGAGTAAAGTGCAATTATGGTATCATTGTGAACTGATCGTATTGATGTAAAACGAAAAATATGCGAGTAAAGGTGTGTGTTTTTTCCGAAAAGACTACCATATTGCGATTTGAACTTTCCCGGCGCCAACTAGGAGAACTCTCATTTCCACACAAGATTGTTAAGTACGCGTTCGCGACGCCAACAATGGAACCAATTTTGCAACATGTAGATGATTACAATATTAAAATTCATGCAAACGAATTCTCATTATTAGATGTGCTTTTATGTGAGTTCTGAGCATCTTAAACAACGCAGCTGATCAAAGATGCGAATAACTCAACTCATAGGTTAATTTTTACCAGTAGATTTTGTTTTCATGTAAATCATTCAATTGAAATATGCAGAACGACTGCCAGTGCTAATCTCTCGCCTCAGAAAGAAAATGCCACTCACTGTGTGGCTTTCGGCAGCTATTCCACAGCCTTCTTCAGCGCGAATGAAATATTCAGATTAGACTGAATGGCTTGTAATACAACAACATTGCTGCTCGTATTTGATGTTATTTTTACAATAAATAATAAAATTTTCTCAATGTTGTCACGTTTTGTCCTTTTCTTTTCTGTTTCGTTGTTGTTGTTGTCGTTGTTTAATCATGCGCCATAAAATATACAGATGTATTCGAGTAGATAATGACACGGATATATACGTTTCCTAATGGTGGCTTTGTATTCCATACCTGAACATTTTGGTGCACACCAATTGTAACTAAAATATCTCTACTTCCTGAGAAGTAACAGCAAAACAACAACAACGACAAATAACGCAGTTTGTCGTATTCCTGGTGCCACGGTTTGTCCCTACAGTAAAAACGTCTATTAAAAATATTATAATAAAAAAACACCGTTGTGGCCTGTCACCCTGGATCTGCTGAGGATTTGCTAAATTTAATCTGTTCTTCGCTTAGAATCGTTAGCTTTACAAAGCAACGCCAGTGGCATAACTGCGCAGGTTTTGTACATTTTACGTGTGCATTTGCCACTGACGAGTTGTGGCACGGGACCTCCGGACTTCAGTCCCAGGGGCTTGGTGATGACGTCATCTGACGTCCCTGCGTGGCCTCCCGCGTCTCTGGAGAAAAGTTGGCGTTGACGTAGGACATTTCGCAGTAGGCTGTGAATTCGCGGGAGTCGTTGTGGACCACGAGGTCCGGTGGCCTGTTGTTGTGGAAGGCCAGAAAGCCACGCTCTCGCAGGCGGGCCAGGGTGTTGTACATGTTCCGGAAGTCAGCCCTGGGGGGCTGGTCTCCCTCAAATACGTGCCACTCCACCAACAGCTGGCGCACCCGAGGCAGGATCGAACCCTCGGACAGCAGCTCCGCAACCACCGGCCACTCGGACAGCTCGATGTCCATCTTGAGCACGTCCAGAGTCATCTGTGAGGTGGAAACAGAGGACGAGCGGGGTGGCTGAGGTGCTCTGGAAATGACGGTGTCGGTGGTGGTGTGAGGCAGTGGTTGTGGTGGTGTGAGGTTGTGGTAGTGGTGATGTGAGGTTGTGGTAGTGGTAGTGTGAGGTTGTGGTAGTGGTGATGTGAGGTTGTGGCAGTGGTGATGTGAGGTTGTGGCAGTGGTAGTGTGAGGTTGTGGTAGTGGTAGTGTGAGGTTGTGGTAGTGGTAGGGTGAGGTTGTGGTAGTGGCAGTGTGAGGTTGTGGCAGTGGTAGTTTGAGGCTGTGATAGCGGTAGTGTGAGGTTGTGGTAGTGGTAGGGTGAGGTTGTGGTGGTGGTAGTGTGTGGTTGTTGCAGTGGTAGTTTGAGGTTGTGGTAGTGGTAGGGTGAGGTTGTGGTGGTGGTAGGGTGAGGTGGTGGTGGTGGTAGGGTGAGGTTGGGGTAGTGTTAGGGTGATATTTGGTCAGTGGTAGTGTGAGGTTGTGGTGGTGGTAGTGTGAGGTTGTGGTGGTGGTAGTGTGAGGTTTTAGCAGTGGTAGTTTGAGGTTGGGGTGGTGGTAGGGTGAGGTTGTGGTAGTGGTAGGATGAGGTTGTGGCAGTGGTAGTGTGAGGTTGTGGTAGTGGTAGTGTAAGGTTGTGGTAGTGGTGATGTGATGTTGTGGTAGTCGTAGGGTGAGGTTGTGGTAGTGGTGATGTTAGGTTGTGGTAGTGGTAGGGAGAGGTTGTAGTAGTTGTAGGGTGAGGTTGTGGTAGTATTAGTGTGAGGTTGTGGTAGTGGTGAGTTAAGGTTGTGGTAGTGGTAGGGTGAGGTTGTGATAGTGGTATTGTGAGGTTGTGGTAGTGGTAGTTTGAGGTTGTGGTAGTGGTGATGTGAGATTGTTGTAGTGGTAGTGTGAGGTTGTGGCAGTGGTAGTGTGAGGTTGTGGTAGTGGTAGTGTGAGGTTGTGGTAGTGGTAGTGTGAGGTTGTGGTAGTGGTAGTGTGAGGTTGTGGTAGTGGTAGTGTGAGGTTGTGGTAGTGGTAGGGTGAGGTTGTGGTAGTGGTAGTGTGAGGTTGTGGAAGTGGTAGTGTGAGATTGTGGTAGTGATATGGTGATGTTGTAGTAGTGGTAGTATGAGGTTGTGGCAGTAGTAGTGTGAGGTTGTGGTAGTAAGGTGAGGTAATGATAGTAGTGGTGTGCGGTTGTGGTAGTGGTGATGTGAGGTTGTGGTAGTGAGAGGTTGTGGTAGTGTCGTGAGGTAATGATAGGAGTGGTGTGAGGTTGTGGTACTGGTAGGGTGAGGTTGTGGCAGTGGTGATGTGCGATTGTGGTAGTAGTAGGGTGAGGTTGTGGTAGTAGTAGTGTGAGGTTGTGGCAGTGGTGATGTAAGGTTGTGGTAGTTGTAGGGTGAGGTTGTGGTAGTAGTAGTGTGAGGTTGTGGCAGTGGTGATGAGGTAATGATAGTGGTGGTGTGATGTTGGGGTAGTGGTGGTGTAAGGTTGTGGTAGTGTGGTGAGGTAATGATAGTAGTGATGTGAGGATATGGCAGTGGTAGTGTGAGGTTGTGGTAGTGTGGTAAGGTAATGATAGTAGTTGTGTGAGGTTGTGGTAGTGGTGATGTGAGGTTGTGATAGTGTGGTGATGTAATGATAGTAGTGGTGTGAGGTTGTGATAGTAGTGGTGTGAGGTTGTGGTAGTGGTGGTGTGAGGTTGTGGCAGAGTGATGAGGTAAATGATAGTAGTAGTGTGAGGTTGTGGTAGTGTGGTGAGGTAATGATAATAGTGGTGTGAGGTTGTGGTAGTGATGGTGTGAGGCAGTGGCTGTGGTGGAGTGAGGTTGGCGTAGTGGTGGTGTGAAGTTGGCGTAGTGGTGATGAGATAATGATAGTAGTGGTGAGAAGTTGTGGTAGTGGTGATGAGGTAATTATAGTAGTGATGTAAGGTTTTGGTAGTGTTGGTGTGAGGTTGTGGCAGTGGTAGTGGGGTAATAATAGTAGTGGTGTGAGGTGGTGTTAGTGGTGGTGTAAGGTTGTGGTAGTGTAGTGAGGTAATGACAGTAGTGGTGTGAATTTGTGATAGTGTGGTGAGGTAATGATAGTAGTGGTGTGAGTTTGTGGTAGTGTGGTGAGGTAATGATAGTAGTGGTGTGAGGTAGTGGTGGTGTGAGATTGTGGTAGTGGAATGAGGTAATGATAGTAGTGGTGGTGAGGTTGTGGTAGTGGTGGTGTGAGGTTGTGGTAGTGATGGTGAGGTAATGATGGTAGTGGTGTGAGGTTGTGGTAGTGGTGGTGAGGTAATGATGGTAGTTGTGTGAGGCAGTGGCTGTGGTGGTGTGAGGTTGTGGTAGTGGTGGTGAGGTAAAATTACTTGTGATGTGAGGTTGTAGTTGTGTTGGTGTGTGGTTGCGGTTGTAGTCGTGGTGGTGTGAAGTTGTGGTTGTGGTGGTGTGGAGACAGTGGTGGTGGTGAGGTAATGATGGTAATGGTGTGAGGTTGTGGTTGTGGTGGTGTGAGTTTGTGGTTGTAGTGATGTGCGTTGTGGTTGTGGTGGTGAGGAGGCGGTGGTGGTGTGAGGTTGTGGTTGTAGTAATGTGGAGATTATGATGGTGGTGGTGGGGAGGTATTGATTGTAGTGGTATGAAGTTGTAGTTGTGGTGGTGTGAAGCTGTGGTGGTGTTGGTGGGAGGTAATGATGAGAGTGGTGTGAGGTTGTGGTAGTGTTTGTGTGAAACTGTGGTTGTAGTGATAATGAGATTGTGGTGGTGCTGAGGTAATGATGATAGCTAGTGGTATGAGGTTGTGGTTGTGGTGGTGTGAGGTTGTGGTTGTTGTAGTGTTGTGAGGTTGTGGTAGTGGTATGAGGTTGTGGTAGTGGTGTGAGGTTGTGGTAGTGTGTGAGGTTGTGGTAGTGGTGTGAGGTTGTGGTTGTGGTGTGAGGCTGTGGTTGTAGTGATGTGGAGATTGTGGGGGGTGAGGTTGTGGTAGTGGTGGTGAGGTCAAGTGTTTCGGCCCTGTAATTGTGACACTCTCGAGGGAGTGGGTTACACCTGGATCATAACCTCAGCTGCCCGTCAGAGGTTACAAAATGAACAGTCACACTGTGTGATGGTCTCTGTTATGTGCCGCGCCGAAGTGCATGCTGGGAGTGTCAAACGAAGGAAGCTCGATCATCTAAGCTCGTGGACTTGTCTCTCTCGTGCCACGCACTGCCCCCTGGGTGCCGCCTGTGGAGTCCCGTCTCCCAGTGATCGTCTTCAGTATATTAGTACAGATGCCAGGGGGAGGGGGAGAGGGGGACGGGGAGAGGGGGAGGGGGAGGGAGGAGTGAGGGGGGGGACGTAGAGAGAGGGAGTTGGACCTGCTTCCATTAGCACACATTTATTCATCAACCCAATGGTGGTCTAGTGGTAGCACACACGATTGTCACGCAGGTGACTGATTTGTTTTTCGGTCCATGCACTCCTAGTCCTCCTTCTTACTCCTTCTCCTTACTCCTTCTCCTTACTCCTCCTCCTTACTCCTTACTTCTCCTCCTTACTCCTCCTTACTTCTCCTCCTTACTCCTTCTCCTTACTCCTCCTCCTTACTCCTTACTTCTCCTCCTTACTCCTCCTTCTTACTCCTCCTCCTTGCTCCTTCTCCTTCCTTCTCCTCCTTACTCCTTACTTCTTCTCCTTCCTCCTCCTCCTTACTTCTCCTCCTTACTCCTTCTCCTTCCTCCTTCTCCTTACTCCTTCTTCTTACTCCTTCTGCTTCCTCCTCCTCCTTACTTCTCCTCCTTACTCCTCCTCCTTACTCCTCCTCCTTACTCCTCCTCCTTCTCCTTACTCCTCCTCCTTCTCCTTACTCCTTCTCCTTACTCCTCCTCCTTGCTCCTTCTCCTTCCTCCTTTTACTTACTCCTTCTCCTTACTCCTTCTCCTTACTCCTCCTCCTTACTCCTCCTCCTTACTCCTCCTCCTTACTCCTCCTCCTTACTCCTCCTCCTTACTCCTCCTCCTTACTCCTTCTCCTTACTCCTTCTCCTTACTCCTCCTCCTTACTCCTTCTCCTTACTCCTCCTCCTTCCTCCTTCTCCTTACTCCTTCTCCTTACTCCTTCTCCTTACTCCTTCTCCTTACTCCTCCTCCTTCCTCCTTCTCCTTACTCCTCCTCCTTACTCCTCCTCCTTACTCCTCCTCCTTACTCCTCCTCCTTACTCCTCCTCCATACTCCTCCTCCTTACTCCTTCTCCTTACTCCTTCTCCTTACTCCTCCTCCTTACTCCTCCTCCTTCCTCCTTCTCCTTACTCCTCCTCCTTACTCCTCCTCCTTACTCCTTCTCCTTACTCCTTACTCCTTACTCCTTCTCCTTACTCCTTACTCCTTCTCCTTACTCCTTCTCCTTACTCCTTCTCCTTACTCCTTCTCCTTACTCCTCCTCCTTACTCCTCCTCCTTACTCCTCCTCCTTACTCCTTCTCCTTACTCCTTCTCCTTACTCCTTTTCCTTACTCCTCCTCCTTACTCCTCCTCCTTCCTCCTTCTCCTTACTCCTCCTCCTTACTCCTCCTCCTTACTCCTCCTCCTTACTCCTCCTCCTTACTCCT
>JAWQFJ010023338.1:17500-77500 GCA_034096865.1 Theodoxus fluviatilis | reverse complement strand
CTAGTCCACTAGAGATTTCGCCTGCTGGCGAAAAAGTCTCTAGCACAGTTCATATCACGTGATGGAAGGATTCCGTCCGAAATATTCAAATGGAGGTCACACGAGAGGCTCTTGAGATAGCCCTCTCTGCTCCCTGATATACGCCGTTCAAGTAATTATGAGCCTATTTTGTACAAACTCACAAATTACGCTTGTTGATGCAATAAACAAGCGTTTATTCGATAAAATAAAATATTTGTGTTAAAATGGAAACAAGATTTGACATCTGAGGGATTTCTGTAAAACGTTGGGGGCGGGGGGGGGGGGGGGGTGGGGGGGGGGGTGGGGCAGGGGGGGGGGGGGGGGGGGGGAAATAGGTATCCGGCGCGCACTATTTTTGGCGCAATGCTGTAATGCGAAAGGTCAAGTCTATTATGCTTTCATTGCAAACTGTGCCAGAGTCACTACTGACTCGGGTTCACAGAATGGTCCTAAACATGCATCGAGACTAAACATTCCGCCCTCACATGATGAAAAATTCTCGCCTAATATTATTTGATCTGTGAGCTGATTAATAGTATTGGAATTTCCATTCGGTAGTTATTTTCAAGTAGCAAGTGTATAATATTGACGGTGATAAACATTTCCATATAATTTTTTATGCTTCAGTCCACCTCTTATCAGCGAGTATCCTCTTTAGATATCATTTCGATCAAAATTTTGGGTTGCACATTGCATAAGACAAATTTTTTGACAGTTTTCTCCGCCTACCGCCCGACGTGATGGTCGGAATCGTAGTGTTGATGATAGATGAACGTCTATGATATGACAGATGGACACTGTACATTGGATTTGTATGCCTAAATCCGCTGCAGAGATTCACACTGCATGAGGTAGAGGCAACAAAGAAGAAAATATTCATCCTTTGCGGTTATTAACACTATCCAAGGTGTCCCTAAACACAACAACTTCGAAGATCGTTGCGCTTGTATTATTTTAATTCTTTCTTTTGACACAAAGTTTACTTAAAATCATTATCCTATCAGCTATATGTGTCAAGCACAAAGTCATGCCTCGGTGTATTAATAAATCTTGGACCTTGACTTTGTTGGAAAGGAAGTGTTTTTGTATGAAATAAAACAACATCTCTCTTCAAAAGCAAGAAACCCATATTTCTCCCGTCCCAGGGATCCAACACGGACACTGCGCCTCGCACATACATGTAATCAAGAGCCAAAGGGTGCTGGCCTAAATCCGCATGTCATACACCAGCTGGGCCCGTATCCAGAACGGCGAGTTATTTTAACCCCGATTTATCTCTAAACTCAGACGATTCCAACTGTCTGTTCCGCTCTCCCGTGGCTGGAAACCAGTATATATAGCAAAGCGCAACCTAGGATCCTCTGACGAGCGTACCTTATCTAACTGATCAAGATAACCCGGGGTTAGGGGGAAAATCGAGCGTTAAAAAGATAAATCGCCTTTCTGGATACGGGCCCAGGAGGCGTGCCAATCACAGAAAAGACCATTGCTGGAAATGGTGTAGGCCCTATTAGGTAAATTACCTACTTTAGATGTTGATCTCTTCATCACGCTCATCTCACACACACACACACACACGCGCGCGCGCACACACACACACTGCAGACGCACACGCAAGCACGTGCGCACACACACAGACGCACACGGAGGCACACGCGCGCGCACACACACACATACGCGCTCGCGCGCATGCGGTTTACATTTTTATATATTTTTACTCTTCTCTTTATTAATCGAAAATCTCCTTTCTCTCTCCCTTTTGCTGTCCCCTGAGTCACCCCCACCCCACCCCCATCCCCCCCACCCCCACTTTGTTTCCTCGAAACAGTCGTGTCTTTCTCCCTTTTGCTTTCCCCTTCAGCATGCATCTTCTCTATGCTTTCCTTCGCCTCTATAATCTTGCCACGCGCTGTTTCCTTCTGTGATTAGGATTAAACTTTGGGCTATTTCCAAATGAATTGTAGCACGGCTCAAGCAGCAGATTTAACCCATTGCATGAAAGAGACGGCTCATACTGGAATGGCTTATAATCAGTTGATTCTAAGCTGAATTTGATGTATGGGGTGTTCCAGCACAACTTTTAATCTAAACTTACAATGTCTTGCAGCCTGCTCGCTTCAACATGCTTTCTTTGCTTGAAGGTCGCAATAAGGACGTGATTCTTGCTTTCTTGCCCGTTACTTTGACATGAAATTCCACAGGAAATGTTGAGTTGCATGTCACTAACAAAGCTTCGGAGAAAACAGGGTCGCTCACAAGCATTTTACGGTCTCATAACAATGCGTAGATACGTATGTGAATAGAGAAAAATGTTATGTATTTGTATTTTGAAAATTTGATAGAAAGTTGGCAATGACATAACCATCTGGAGACACTCGCAAGTTTGATCAATTTGATACATCCAGTCACCTGATAGTGACAAGCCAATGCGCTGTTGGTACGCAGCTCTTCATACTAAAAGATTTACAAGGTCAGCGTTTCTCTTCTTTCAAAGACGCCCTCGGCACTCGTATTTGATGCGCCAGTTGTGTTCTGTAATATTATTTTTCTCGGAGTTTCATATTTTACCGTTCATTCCTTAGGCTGATCTTTGATACAGTAGCTGATCGTTGATACATTTGCAGAGGAAGTGTTTCTAGGACTATGGATACGCAATCCAAAGCAATCCAAAAACACTTCCGGTCTTTTATTAAAGTGATGTAATCACACACAATGTCCTATCAGTCAGTGATGGCTGTAATCACACGCAATGTTCAATCAGTCAGTGATGGCTGTAATCACACGCAATGTCCAATCAGTCAGTGATGGCTGTAATCACACGCAATGTCCAATCAGTCAGTGATGGCTGTAATCACACGCAATGTCCAATCAGTCAGTGACGGCTGTAATCACACGCAATGTCCAATCAGTCAGTGATGGCTGTAATCACACGCAATGTTCAATCAGTCAGTGATGGCTGTAATCACACGCAATGTCCAATCAGTCAGTGATGGCTGTAATCACACGCAATGTCCAATCAGTCAGTGATGGCTGTAATCACACGCAATCCAATCAGTCAGTGATGGCTGTAATCACACGCAATGTCCAATCAGTCAGTGATGGCTGTAATCACACGCAATGTCCAATCAGTCAGTGATGGCTGTAATCACACGCAATGTCCAATCAGTCAGTGATGGCTGTAATCACACGCAATGCCCAATCAGTCAGTGATGGCTGTAATCACACGCAATGTCCAATCAGTCAGTGATGGCTGTAATCACACGCAATGTCCAATCAGTCAGTGATGGCTGTAATCACACGCAATGTCCAATCAGTCAGTGATGGCTGTAATCACACGCAATGTCCAATCAGTCAATGTCCAATCAGTCAATGTCCAATCAGTCAATGTCCAATCAGTCAGTGTTCAATCAGTCAATGCCCAATCAGTCAGTGCCTGTCACGAATCGTGTCCAAAACCAGACCCAGTCTGCTTTTTCCTCCCATGTTAATGCCGACTCCTGTATGGCTACAGCGGTCACTTTGAAATAATGCCGGAAACGCCCTTTAGATTGCTTTGGATTGCTATGGGTTGCTTTGGATTGCTATGGGTTGCTTTGGATTGCTATGGGTTGTTTTGGATTGCTATGGATTGCTTTGGATTGCTATGGATTGCTTTGGATTGCTATGGATTGCTTTGGATTGCTATGGATTGTTTTGGATTGCTATGGATTGCTTTGGATTGCTATGGGTTGCTTTGGATTGCTATGGGTTGTTTTGGATTGCTATGAATTGCTTTGGATTACTTTGGATTGCTATGGATTGCTATGGGTTGCTTTGGATTGCTTTGGATTGCTATGGGTTGCTTTGGATTGCTATGAATTGCTTTGGATCGCTATGGGTTATTTTGGATTGCAAATCCATAGTTTGGGAATCCCGCCTCTGGTTTCTACGGGTGGACTATTCATTAGTATGAGTTAGTCACATTTACAAACTTTTGTCCTCTTTGTGTCTTTATTCCAGCTCTGCTCGTGAAACTCGCCCTGAGAGAAAATGCTCATGGGTCGAATATGTGTGTTTACATTTAGTAAAATGAGTTTTTATCGTCGTTCTCTCTGTATCAAAATGACACACGAAAGTGCACGTTGCATTCGTGTGCATTATTTGAATGGACACAGCTCCAATGTCTTTTTTGCTCTGTTGGGATGCTTTGTTCGCCACTTTACAGACCCAGAGTTTTCGTTGGATTGCCTTGTGTTCGGCGTAAGCAGCCAAAAGGTTTTTCTATATCTGCAGCAGTTCCTCCACTGAATTCATGTGGTTTTGTGCTCGAACTTCTCTGAACTTAAATGTAACTAATGCTGTGGACGGAAGCGAAATGTAAATTATATCTATTGTGGACGGATTCAGTTTTGGGAGGAACTTAATGTGAGCCCTGGGGATGCAGACGAGATGTAGCTGTGTGCACGATTTCGTCATTTTTACGTCAGAATACTTCTAGCTAACTGTCTTTGAGTGTCCTACATATATCTTCTGATAAGTGCTTCTTGCTTGGTCTTGTCACCTAACATGGAATTCAATCGAGCATTGGATGATGTTCCTCTTTCTGCGTCTGACGCCCTGCAATTTACGAGTAAGTCGCCTGATGCTTCGGTCCAATCGAGATGCAACAGGATTTGCACTGAGAAGGTTCATTTGAGCAAAGTTGAGATTCACTTCAAAAAGTTGAAACATCACTGCATATGTTCTGTTAGTTACATCTTTCAAATCCACCAATGAATGTTTGCTTTAACGTTCAAAGAAAGACCGCGTCATTGTTTAATGAGGGTGGAGGAGGGGGTGTGGGGGGGGGGGGGGGGGGAGCCAATGCGTCTTACTGCATAACACCCCACCTCGTCGTTATTCTGATTCTGCCTTGTTTGCAAACGAATCCAACGAATCGAGAGACGTGTTGCTTAGCCTACCTACTTGGCAAATAATAGGCGTTTGTCAGCATGTGTCAAACATTTGAATGCCTTTTTGTCTGCTTTCATCATGTAGACACATGTCGACACCGGCCTATCCCTCGCAAGATCTTGCAAGGTTCCTAGCGTAAGCAACGCGTCCATGCAGAGTGTGATGTCGCTGTTAACGGGACACCCGCATTTGTAGGGATAGAGCCTTTTTAATTGGCCACTGAGGGAATTTCATTGACCTGGAAGCCATTGAAATTGCCAGTTTTGGTTGCTAACAGAGCATACTCTCAAAGCCGTTTCCTGTTTAGAAGCTGTTGTTTTTTTAATACTTAAAATTGCCCGTTTTAGACACACACGTATTCAAACAGGCAGAAACCGTCCACAGCTGCGCAAATCACAATGTGAGCACCATTTTTTAAGGGAATCGCTCTTTGGGATATTACAATAATCTGATAATCGTTTAAGGTAGAGGACGCCTCAGGGAGGGCCGGCCACACTGAGGCAGTTCAGCATGTGCAACTGCTTTGACAAGACTGTTTTTCGTCAATATTATTCTCTCTGTTTTTTCTCGCCTTATACCTGATCTTATATATTGCTTAGCGCCCGTACATTGTCATTATAATGTGCCCACTGCGCGCAATTGAAACTTCATGGAACATCCAGCCCATCCGTTATCTTGTGTTCTCTTTGTACTGTCTTGTGGCACGGAAGTTGTTCTGGGTTGTACGTGTACTGTTACGGTCTTACATAATGCTTTCAAATACAATGCACGTTGTAAATGCACTATTTCAGACCACATACTGTATTATCTTAATCTACTATGGTGTGTAAGAGCTTGACATTAAATCAGACATGATTTTCTTCTAGTGTTCATCCAGTAATACTTTTTGAGTGGTGTTAAATCTCTGTAATTAATTCCTATCAACGTCGCATTTCCTGCCACATTTACAAAAATGCAGTTCCGAATCAAATCTGTCTCTTCGAACGTGTTCTGTGCTGTCTCGCCGTCTCTAGCAAATGCTATTGATCAAAAAAGGTGTTCCTATATCCCATGTGATGACTATGCACAAGGTGTGTTTTGTCGGGTCACAGCAGATTTTACCATCCAACATATCATCCCTAGCCTGTTGTGCAAAAGCTGGTGCATGCGGTCACAACTTATGCATGGTCTCTGATTTGGTCTCTTTGCTTTAAATCTTCAAACTGACCCTCATTCAATGTCCCTTATCCCGTCAGTTGCAAGAATGCAGGTGCACTGAGAGGAAGCACATTACTTCAAAAGTCTAGACCCTTAGTAAATTTTCAGCGAGTTTGCGCAAATTGAACACATTTATGCAGCCGTTCGGATTGCATTGACATTTTTCACTGCTTGCTTTGTGTAAAATAAATCTCCTCACAATTCAGTATATGACATTCATCCTGTCTTAGTGTATATATAGTATTGCTGAAACGCGATTTTGTTGGTATGAATCCTCTTACTCTGCTTCCTCCAACGCCCCTTTGCCGTCTATTACAGAAGTGCTGTTGCGTTGAGCTCAAGCACGTACACGTACGGTGTATTCTACACCTTTCATTCTATCTCCCTTACACTCCCTGATATTCCGTCTCTTTTTTTTTTGCCCTGTATACAAGTTGCTGATTAAAAAACCCATGCGACAAAATAAAAATCATTCGGTATTCACCTTTCTTTCATCTACATGCCTGACACATTTTCTTTTTTTGACGAAAAAGCCGAGGAAAAAAAGTAAAGCTATTTTTGACTCACATGCGAAGCAAAAGTGAGTCTATGTACTCACCCTTTTCGTCCGTCCGGGAGTCCGGGCGTCCGGGCGTCCGGGCGTCCGAAAACTTTAACGTTGGATTTATCTCGGAGACTATTAAGTCTATCAATACCAAATGTGGCATGATGGTGTATGATGACAAGGCCTCAAAAAACATACATGGTGACTTGTCCTTGCTCAAGGTCAAGGTCGCAGGGGCCATAAATGTTGTCTAAAAAGTCATTTTTCACATTTTCTCAATTTTCTCTGAAGTTTTTGAGATTGGATACCTGACCTATATATGGTATATAGGGCAAAGTAATCCCTATCTTTTGATACCCGTTTGGTTGCCCTTGCTTTAAGGTCAAGGTCACAGGAGCTCTTCAAAGTTGGATTGTATACATATTTTGAAGTGACCTTGACCCTGAACTATGAAAGATAACTGCTTCAAACTTAATAATTATGTGGGGCACATGTTATACTTTCATCGTGAGACACATTTTGTCACATATCATCAAGGTCAATGTCCCTTTGACCCTAATGAAATGTGACTAAAATGGGGTAGTGAACCACTAAAAGTGACCATATCTCATGGTAGAAAGTGCCAATAAGCACCATTGTGCTTCCTATGTCTTGAATTAACAGCTTTGTGTTGCATGACCTTGGATGACCTTGACCTTGGGTGGTCACATGTATTTTGGTAGGGAAAATGTGTAAAGCATTTCTTAGTGTATGCTGTCATTGGTAGGTTTAGTTGTTTGACCTTGACCTTGAAGGTCACCTGAAGGTCAATGCCATGTAAAGGTCAAGGTCAAGCATGTGAGTCGTAAGGGCTTTGCCCTTCTTGTTAAAAATTCGGGGATGAACTGAAGAGCGTTAATGAATTCCTAAGCTGTACTTCTACCAACGTCCTGTGCTCTCTGTTGGACAAGTGCTGGACACAGGGGCAGAAGCTGTGCCGGAGCCGGACAGTGCGTTCTCAGACTGCCCTGAGGATGCGAGCAGGATGGACTCCACCAGTCAGCAGTACTGGCACCTCAGCCTGGACTCGGGACAGGCCCACTCTCCCCCCCTATCGCTACCCCCCGACCCCCCGGCCCTGTCCATTGCCGCTGAGAGTCTGCCTCCCTGGCTGCAGGAGGTGAGTGAGAGTCCATCCACCTCTTCACCCTTTGTAAAATCAAGCACTCAGTGTCATCTCATCTGCAACCATCACCCCTCCACGTCCGTTGCTGCTGGGTGGCTGCAGTGAGAGTGGTGTTGGTGGTAAGTGTGCAAGGATAGGGGTGGGATTGGGGGAAGCGTGTGTGTGTGTGTGCGTGTGCGCGCGCGAGCGCGCGTGCGTACGTGCGTGCGTGCGTGCGTGTGTTTCTGTTGCCCTTTCTCGTGTGTGTGTGTGTGTGTGTGTGTGTGTGTGTGTGTGTGTGTGTGTGTGTGTGAGAGAGAGAGAGAGAGAGAGAGAGAGAGAGAGAGAGAGAGAGAGAGAGAGAGAGAGAGAGAGAGAGAGAGAGAGAGAGAGGTGAAGGAGCAACATTTCAATCCACTTGTTCCATCGCATACTAGTCACAGGCTGCAGCCTCTTAGCTGACGACTCAGTGCCTACTGACGAGCTCTTTGCTCCAAACAGGAACTGGAGGGGGAGGTGATCCCCATTCCAAAGTCCTTGGAGCTGCACCTTTCGGGACTGGAGGAGAGAGTGGAGGAAGAAGAGGCCGAGGAGGAGACAGAGAGCCAGTCTGCGGTAGGTCTGCACTCAGTGCAAGCTAAGACCTGCAAGTGTGTCGTGTCTAATTCCTGACGTCGAATTCTCGACATAAGCAACAAATTGACTAAATTGTTAATACGTAACATCTTTGAAACTGCCAACTTTGCCAAATCAGCAGCTGCTTACTAGAAATCGAGAATCGATTTAGCGAAATTAGACATTTTTATCAATAACAGGAATTTGCCAAATGTAATGATTCTGTTGGAGTCAGACATTCCTAAACGAGTAAATGCTGTGTAATAATGAAAAGAATTTTTCACCGAATCACAATTGTTGTCATGAAATCGGCAAAATGGCTGCACACAGAAATAGTAATGGCCGGGGAAGAGTTCACTAGGGGCCATATGGTAATTAGCAGCTGCGCCCTGATGGTAAGTTACAAAACTTCCAGTGCAATATGTCGAGGTATGTTTCGGGTCTGTGTTGAGGAGTGATGATCGCTAGATCGTGGCAAAAGGATGGCATTAAAGCACGCAAAAAGTTTACTTAGATGAAAATCTAATCGAAAATACTCATAATAGATTATTATAACGTATAATTTCTGCACAAAACCCACAGAAGATATGTAAACAAACCACACCGTACGTACCTAGCAGGCGAACACGATCGAACCGTAGCCACTACGCCAGCAGCCGATCGAGCTAGTGTGATATAATGTTTTATGTAAAGCTCGAATGAGTGGCAGCAGATAACTGTTTAGTTCTGGCTTGAATTGACAATTTCGTTTCCCTGGTCTGGCGAAGACCAAAATAATATTCAGGATCATCGAGTCAATGAGTGATCAACTTAACCGCACTCGGCGTAACCATTGGGTCGATGATGACAAGAAAATGGAGTTAAAGCACAAAACAAAGTTTCATGACAACTAAATTCACCAATTTTATTAATAACTGACCATTTTTGACTCACATGCGAAGCAAAAGTGAGTCTATGTACTCACCCGTGTCGTCCGTCCGGGCGTCCGGGCGTCCGTGAAAAACTTTAACGTTGGATTTTTCTCGGAGACTATTAAGTCTATCAACACCCAATTTGGCATGATGGTGTATGATGACAACGCATTAAAAAATACATAGTGACTTGACCTTGCTTCAAGGTCAAGGTCGCAGGGGCCGTAAATGTTGTCTAAAAAAAGCCATTTTTCACATTTTCCCAATTTTCTCTGAAGTTTTTGAGATTGAATACATGACCTATATATGGTGTATAGGGCAAAGTAATCCCTATCTTTTGATACCATTTTGATTGACCTTGCTTTTCTCGGAGACTATTAAGTCTATCAACACCCAATTTGGCATGATGGTGTATGATGACAAGGCCTCAAAAAACATACATAGTGACTTGACCTTGTTTCAAGGTCAAGGTCGCAGGAGCCATAAATGTTGTCTAAAAAACAGCCATTTTTCACATTTTCTCAATTTTCTCTGAAGTTTTTGAGATTGGATACCTCACCTATACATGGTATATAGGGCAAAGTAAGCCCTATTTTTTATACCAGTTTGGTTGACCTTGCTTAGAGGTCAAGGTCACAGGAGCTCTTGAAAGTTGGATTGTATACATATTTTGAAGTGACCTTGACCCTGAACTATGGAAGATAACTCTTCCAAACTTCATAAAATTGTAGTACACATGTTATACTTTCATCATGAGACACATTTGGTCACATATCATCAAGGTCAAGGTCACTAATGAAATGTGACCAAAATGGGGTAGTGAACCACTAAAAGTGACCATGGGCCTGTTCAAGAGGCCTACCGGTACGTACCGGTATGTACCGGTAGCCTCTTGAACGACTTGGTACGGCTACCGGTACGTACCGGTACGTACCGCGCCGGAGAGCCGTTGCGCCCGCTGCGCCGTGTATAGCCAAAATGGCTGCCTTCGGGGAAAGGAAGAAAGTCATCATCACAAATATGAGATGTGGCACGCATTTCGACCTGTGATTATTACCCAGCCTATGCGAGACGTTACAAGAAGTTAGGTTGATATTGTACTTTTCTTTTTTTAAAGAATACCTGCTCTGAAATAATTACTGGGCAAGATGTTAGAAAACATTTCCAAGGCAGATAGCGAAACAATTTTAAGGGAAGCAACTCTTATATCTGACATTAGCCCTTTCTTTGTTGTGTAATCTCCCTTGAAGTGAACATCGAAATATTCTTGCTTACACCAAGTTAGCACTGTCGTTTTGACATAAATTTCTATTCGAGCGATGCCGAGCATTCATGCACAGCTACAGCTTAACGTATTTCATCAGTTCCACAAGGAACGAGCAGTCTGCAGCTGCTGGTTTACTCATTTGGTTGAGAAGCGCAATCCGCGGCGATGAGAAGGCATCTTGGAAGCCATCTTGGCTACCGTTGGGTCATAACGAGTCGTTCAAGAGGGCACACCGGTAACTCGGCTACCGGTAGGCTACCGGTAGGTCGTCTTGAACACACGGCATATCTCATGGTAGAAAGTGCCAATAAGCACCATTGTGCTTCCTATGTCTTGAATTAACAGCTTTGTGTTGCATGACCTTGAATGACCTTGACCTTGGGTCAAGGCCACATGTATTTTGGTAGGAAAAAGGTGTAAAGCAGTTCTTAGTATATGATGTCATTGCTACATTTAGTTGTTTGACCTTGGTCACCTGAAGGTCAAGGTCATGTAAAGGTCAAGGTCAAGCATGTGAGTCGTATGGGCTTTGCCCTTCTTGTTTATTAAATAGTTTCTTTTATAGTGGTCATCTTTTAACCCGTGTAACTTTTGAGCCACTGAACCGATTGACCACGTAAAAGATGCGCCTGAAAGCTCATTCTTCTGCGATTCCAACCGTATAACACATACCATCGTTGTAGTCATGAGCGCTAAGTGCAGCCAATGAGAAGAGCGCTTTCTAAGACACTCTGGCAGACCCGTTTCGACCGGGTGTCATGGCTGATGCAGTGCTTGCCGTCGCTAGCGGTGAAGGTGAATCTACATCTTTTGTGACGAAAATCAGATCCATATTGGGTAAGTAATCATATTTATACATAGAAAAGATCCTTAGGTAATCACTTTTGGCAGTATTTTTTACTAAATTCATTTGTAATTGTGAAAATATATCGCTTGTTTCAGACCTATGTGTTGACCATTATTAGCACATGATTTTGTTTCAATGCTCTGTGCACTCGCGCGCTGATTTAATTTTTTTCTTTAGGAAACAGTTGCTGCTGCTGTGCTAAGATCAAGTTTGAGTCATTTCTGAATCATTCTATGCCTGATATTAACGTGTTTTCTCATGGATTGCGACAGACGTACATGGATAAATATAGAGGTGCCTGGCCGCACCTCCCTTGCAATGACATCATTGTTGATCAACATTTCACTCGAGTTGTGAAATGGGGTGGTCGATAAACGACCAAAGTTATTTTTAACCTTTTGCCGTACATGTGATATATTTATTTCAAACTAATCTTCAATCACTACTTCGATAGTTTTTAATTCTCTGCAGTTGTATTCTTAAGGATTAAAGGAATATTTGCACCTTTGCTGAAACTGGAAGTGCAAGGCTAGGCCTCGCATACCAAACACCATCCATTCATTCATCCTTGTTTTTTTCTCAGTTTATCCGAGTTTTATGGTCCATCATACTAATTTGAGTCAAATAAAAGACTGACTGAAACTGTGAAAGTAAGAGTAAACAGCCCTGTGTGGTTTCAGTCATAAATCAGTAAATAATTGATAATTGATATGAGCATATTTTGTTTGTTACAGATGATGCCCGTTTCCATCAAATGAAGTCTGCTTTCACAGCTACTGGAAGAGGTCGACCACGCCTGTTTCAAGCAGCACCTGATTGACAATATTGTTTGAGTCTTTGAATGACTTTGAAGTAGGGATATGAATTTGACAATCGCAACTTGTCCCACTGTGCACTTTGCAATAATTTTGTTTAGTACATAGAACTGTGAACAGTATTTGTAAATATCTTCCTTGATTTTACACATATGTGACCCTCCACATATGTAATTATTGACTTGTCAGAAATGAAAAAAATATTTTTACTAAAAAGTCATTAGCTGCCCATTATTATGCTATACGTCATCCCATTAAAAACACCAAATAAGTAAAAGTAAGTCAAGATAATGCATTCAAATTTTATAACACCCTTGCCCATATATAACCTAATCACTGTGCCAAATTTCATAAGTCTGAGATTACGGTTGCTAAGGAAACTGATCAAATTTCCTTAAAAAACTTTCAAATGCGTTTTTCTCAAACCTGAGCTTATTAGGCAAACTATCATTAAAGTGATGTAACTTCGCGAAAAATATTCAGATCTCGATCATTTTTGCACCGTTGGAAAGCTTGTTCCCTTGATTTCATAAAAATATGCATATCTCAAAATCTTCCAAGCGCCACGAGGACTCACATATGTGTGAAGATAACAGTAACTAATCTACACTCCCAAAATCATGGCTGTATTTCCAATAGTTTCTGAAATATTTCAATCTGAAATGTGGTTCCCCCTAAATTTGCGTCATTTCCGCTGGAGATCATGGAGAATTTGTGCATACTTGTGTGTGATATTTTCAAACATTGCACTGAATTTCACCGTCCACAAAGCTTACATTGTAATCTGTCTACACACCAAAATTGTTCAATAGTTTCTTAATTATTGGCATTAAAGTGACAAAAAATGTACTTTTTCAGTTGTTCCGCTTAACATATTGGTGTTTTTGTCATTTTTGAGTCTTTTTTTCTCCCAAAATATGAAACTAGATTGGCTGAAAAAAAAAACTTGTTCTACACAAACTTGTTTGGCATTTCTGAAAGTTCCAGACTGCTCCTGCACATATTGTATGAAATGTCATGACCAAAAGTTGCCTCCCTCCCCCCCCCCCCCCCCCCCCCCCCCCAGGCAATTTTGTGATGGTTTCAATTGTGTTTTTTGTGAAGTTTGCATGCTAGCTAGCAGAAGCCATATGACATTAGAAGGCTAGAACTATGTGTTTATGCTATTCCTGTTTGCTGAGAACAGATCCTGAAAAGCTGAAAGGGCTGAGGATAAACATGTGATAACCTCATGCTGTCAATGTCGACCCATATTACAGTTTTGAAGGGAGTCGCGACAGCATGTATATTATCCCTTTCCGACCGGATGCGACGCGCACGTTACATCTCCCTTTCAGACCGGATGCGACGCGCACTTCGCATTTGACGGTGGTTGTGCCTCCATCGCATAGACTAAAATAGCTATTGATATCACATGATTACTGCTAGACATGCTGATAGTGCATTTTGCATCACCAATGATTTCATATCTCAATCAATTATGGAGGAATGTTCACTTGTTGCAGAAGTCAACACCCAAGCCTCCAGACAAGGATGCCATCATCACAGAGCTGCAACTCAGAGTGGCAGAGCTGGAGGCAGAAAATGCCAGGGTGAGTCTAGTTTCCTAGAAGCCCATCTGCATTCACTGTAGGCTGACAGGTGCAGTGTCTGAAGACACACAAATCCTATAGAGGCATCTTTGGGCAAGACGTTCAACCTGAATTGCTTCTCCCTACATAGGAGTTAAATCAGGTTGTCAAGTTCTGTATTTGAAATATGTGTAGGTAACAAAAATATATTCAATATTGACGTTCATATTTGAATAGCAACACTGAGTCACTGACTGTAATTACACCTGAGTGCAGGGAGTACAACAAATGACAAAATCTGTTTGATGCCCCTGCTCCACAGCCGGGCTTTTGGGACCTACCCAAGTTGCTCAGCCTGGGGTGGCTCCAAGTAGCCCATCAGGCATGAGGACCGTAGTTGGTCGTCTCAACCTTTCCTGGTCTGCCAGATCCACAGGAATGCAGAATCAGCTAGCTACCTTTTGATGCTCTCTTGTGACCGTGACCACCTAATTAAACTTGGCGCCATATCTTCCAAAGAATTCTGATAGACCCTACCATGAAACCTCTTCATCCAACTTCAACCGGCAGCATCTGACACTTCCCTTTTCAGTGACTCTGGTCCTTCGGGTCAGTGCATCTTGACAATGTCCACTGATCTGCCCAGGCTATATTACCTGGCCAGGGAACTGTTCACTCTACTGGGAAAATGGCCTATTGTTTCACCAACCAGACGATAATATCAGGGCACTGCTCAGCCTGGAGGTAGCTTCAGCAGTCACTGGAGGGGTTTGGGCCATTCCTTCAGATCCTCTGTGATTTTCCTTGCATCCGCTGGCTTCAGTAGAGGTACTGGATCTGTCTGGCCTCTCTCTGGTGGCTACCATCTTTCTTCACCTTCCTTGGTTCATGGAGGAACATAGGTCCTGCTTCATTCTTCCCTTTGCAACATGAATCTACTGCCTCTGGAGACTTTTGGGGCAACCTGCCAGAATGTGTTCAAAGTTCCCACTGCCTCCACAAAAGGCACAAGTCAAGAAGAATGGAAGGTGCCATCTCTTCAGATTGACTGGTGTTGGGAGCAAGTTTTATGTTGACCCTACAATGCTTATTGGTGGGTGTTGTGTTCAAGAGCTGCCAGTCAAGGTTCCGTGTTCCATCCTTCCAAGAGGTCCACTGGCCTTGCTGACTCAGTGGCAGCCAGTGTGATCCATTGTTGTTCCTTGATTTGTCTAACATCCACAATCATGTTCCTTTTGTCCCCTGCTTACTGGCTGGCGAGCCTGCTGTTGTTGATCGGTTTGCAAGCCAGACCTACCACACTGCAAAGCACCAATGATTATCCTTTAGTCTTAGGGTAGACTGTTTTCTTTGTCCCTTATGGCATCCCATTTCCTTCCTGTCCCGACTTCTGGAGGAGCCTCATGAATAAATTGGTGTCGAGTCTCACAGCATGAGGAAAAATCTGGTTTTCCAGGCCTTGTTTTTTTCCACCAGAGACGTGAAAAGGAGCTCAACTTTAGTATTTGTGTTGTAGAGTGCAACACTGGTGGGTGTCCTTGGTAGTCCTAGCCATGTAGACAAGGAGCTGCCTAAGTGCCAGATATGTTTGTTGTTTGATCCATACTCGTAATCAGTGCTTTATTACAAAGAGTTCCGTTTTACCTTAGTACATCGAAATATATTTCATATTATAATCATTCAGGACAGGATCATTTTAGACTGCTGAAGAATGAGATAGACAAAATGTTATACAACTTCAGACTTGAAAAGAGGGGGAGTGTCGCCATATTAAATTGGTACCTTCAATGTTTTACATTTCAGGGTGCACTTTCAATGATGAACCTCTCAATGTTCAGTTTTGTAAATAAATTGTCAAACTTCCAGTCCTGTAAGAACTTGACAAACTATATTTAAAAAATTGGAGCAGTGATTTGTAAAAATATAACTTCCAACACTGATTTCAATGAAATGTTCTAAATGTATTAGGCATTAAATGGGCTTCAAACATGCAAAAGGAAACTTTCAATGAACACAGAATTTTGTTGAATATATTATACATCAATATTTAATTCTTTAAAAAGTTGAAAAAGCATGCATGCAATGGATGGTCATGGGCAGGGCAGGACAGAGCAGGGTTGCATGGTACAGGGCATTATGAGTTAATGCCAAGCACTGAGGAGACAACATGAAAATGGATAATGCCAACATTCCTTTATGAAGAATTATGTCCTTTGAAACTGTACAATGTGATACGTCGAATACATCTTGTTAACATATGATAATAATGCACCAACTCTTATTGTTTGCTACTTGCCCAAGTCTAACACGACGGCTTTGTGTTTGTTGCAGCTGAAGAAAGAGCTGGGGAAAGCCGAGGGTCTGATCTGATTGGCAGACAGCAGTGCTCCTTCTTGAAGATCCCGTCACAATATATTTGCAAAGATCCGGTTTAAAAAATGTTCTCCCTTTTTGGGGTTACCATATCTCATTTGTATATTTGTCATTCATTGTCTCACTGTCTTTGTTTCTGTCCTGTTTTCCTGTTTCTATCCATCAGCTTATTTGTCTATACATCTGTCCATCCTTCTGTATTCCTCTCTACCTGTCCATCAATATGTATGTCTCTGTCCATATGTCCCTCTGTACATCCATAAATCAACCATACATATATCTCTCTCACCTGCACACACACACACACACACACACACACACACACACACACACACACACAGAGTTCAGCACAACAGCACATCTGAATGCCACTTCAGAATTTTTGTTGCTATGAATCATGTACACCTAAGAACTGAATTTAGGGACAATACATTTCAGATACACACCGGACCAGTCTTTCTAAAGGAAGTGCACAGTGTACTTAAATATTTGTTGGAGTGTTGTTGGTTCATATAGAATCCAGTGGTCTTGTATAAATGTAGTTGCAGTGAATCTCAGTCAGCAATATGCAACAGTGCCTTGTGTTTTACATGTAGAACCGGGTTTGGTTTTTTTAATAACTGAAATTGCTTTCACAGCAGTGTGCCCATGTACTGTATTGTCTCAGTATTTGGAAGCAAAATATCATCATGTTGAATAATGATCTAAATCAATGGTTCAGAATGATAAAAGTTGGGGGGGGGGGCCTTTAACTATTAGCATTAACAGACATTCATAACCAAAACTAATTGTCAACTAGAAAAATATAATAAAGGTTGTATTTTTAGTAGAGGATGTATTGTTCAATTGAAATTATTTTTACATTTGTAATCATGGCCCAAGTAGCATTTCTGGTCCACAACTTGCCACAATCCAAGTCAAGTGAAGAGGTGGGTGCCGCAGTATCAGACCTGCTGTTACTTTACACCAGTGCTGTGTTCAACTGTGGATTACAGTACTAGCAGCGTTTTATTGGGGACCAAGAAGTTAGCGCCAATCAGTTTTAAAGCAGTGTGTTCGACGCTGTCATTTTATTTTTATTGCGCAGAGTTTCAGAGTGATGAAAGTTTACTAATTTTATCTGTATAGTTTATATAATTATTGCCCAATACACTATTTCTAACCACACATTTTCAACAGGACGTTTTTGACTCACATGCGAAGCAAAAGTGAGTCTATGTACTGAGCCGTGTCGTCCGTCCGTCCGTCCGTCCGTCCGTCCGTCCGGGCGGGCGTCCGTCCGTCCGTCCGTAAAAAACTTAAACGTTGGATTTTTCTCGGAGACTATTAAGTCTATCAACACCAAATGTGGCATGATGGTGTATGATGACAAGGCCTCAAAAAATATACATAGTGACTTGACCTTGCTTCAAGGTCAAGGTCACAGGAGCCATAAATGTGGTCTCAAAAACAGTCATTTTTCACATTTTCCCAATTTTCTCCCACGTTATTGAGAATGGCGACCTTAGCTACAAGTGGTATATAGGTCAAAGCAAGCCCTATCTTTTGATACCAGTTTGGTTGACCTTGCTTCAAGGTCAAGGTCACAGGAGCTCTTCAAAGTTGGATTGTATACATATTTTGAAGTGACCGTGACCCTGAACTATGGCAGATAACTGTTTCAAACTTAATAATTATGTGGGGCACATGTTATACTTTCATCATGAGACACATTTGGTCACATATCATCAAGGTCAAGGTCACTTTGACCCTTATGAAATGTGACCAAAATGGGGTAGTGAACCACTAAAAGTGACTATATCTCATGGTAGAAAGTGCCAATAAGCACCATTGTGCTTCCTATGTCTTGAATTAAGAGCTTTGTGTTGCATGACCTTGGATGACCTTGACCTTGGGTCAAGGTCACGTGTATTTTTGGTAGGAAAAAATGTGTAAATCATTTCTTAGTGTATGTCATTGCTAGGTTTAGTTGTTTGACCTTGACCTTGAAGGTCAGTCAAGGTCAAGCATGTGAGTCGTATGGGCTTTGCCCTTCTTGTTGTGTATTGTGCTTGAGTTGGGATACATAATCCATGAGATTACCATCACAGAATTGGTAAACTACATTATTTGACATCAAGTATATCCTCATATTCATCAGTGTGTTTTGTTCTGACACTACAGAATGAACAGTCTTTTCATGTCAAGAAGCTATAAGTTTCTTAGGCAATATTTTCCCAAAGATCCATTTTTGGTTGACATTTTGCATAAAATTCAAGTGTCATTGTTTCATACAAAAATTACTTTGTCATCTGTTGCTGTGTCTGCATGTTTTTAAAGGGACAACAACATCTACACAATATTGTGCTGGTAAGTCAGCATAACAAGTGCAAAAAAAAGTCAACAAGTAACCTTTTTCCCCATTTTGCACAATAGTATAAGGTTTCTTGTCATATTCAAAAATGTATATATAGTGTTGCTGTTCTTGCTTGTTTTGTGTTTTCTTTAATTTTATTTTTGTGTTCAAACATTTGAATTTCTGTGACAGATGACTCTAAGTGGATAATGTACAATGTACAATTTTTGCTGTTGTTTTATTCAGAACTAGTCTTTGTCATGTTTGTCAATCTGCAGTATGCTGCAAAATACCAAAGTATTACCAGGTAAGATTTGTTGCAGACACTGCCAAATCAGACTAATGTGTTCCATCCAAACAAACAAGTCATCTTTTGAGTGTGGCACATATCTACAAAATTGAAAATAAAAGCAAATGCAACCACCTGATTCTGTCTATTTTCCTTTTACTGTCACCAAGAGTTGTACAAGCAGTACAATAGATAGATAATTCCCAGAATGGTGCCTGAGACAAACATACTCTTCCAGTTTTCTTTCCTTAGTGTTCTTAAGTTGCTTTCTGAAAACAAAAAACAAAACATTTGTGACTTAATATGTTTTCACCTATAGAAAACACTCGCTTTCTTCATTGTCACTTTCAATTTTTATACAAATTCATCCAACAGGAATTGAATCATGGATCAGTATTAACTCTTTTTCCTTAAATTGCTCCATTTTTCTTTTCTGGGCAAACAACCCTGAGTGAATAAATAATCTACTAAATCTACAGCTCGGTATAACAGCATAACTTTACCAGCCACTTTCAGACTTGGTATGATACAAATGTACATGATTTATGCAAGAAACCAAGTCATGTTTCCTGACCCCCCCAAAAACATAAACACACACATACACACACATGCACATAAACACAAGCACATGTACATTTGTTTTCAAACTGGGAAAACTTGTCTCCTTCATGGGTGTGACTCTGGTCTCGGCGAGATCCATCAGTTACCCACAAGCAGGTATGGATGAAAGAGGTGGTTAAGAGTCCAGGAGAAAGGGCAGCAAACTTACTCTGTGATTCTAGTGCTTTCTTCATTCTCTTTTCTTCTTCATGAAGGAATTGTCTGAAATTCAAATTTGGTTTCATTACAGTTTCAGCTATATAAGCTCCTGAATACACCACCCATTACACCACCTACAAGAGCAATAAGAGGAGAAACATAATCAGAGACAAAAACCCAATAGTGACTTTGATAAAGAAACAAAAATACTTGTGGTTAACCCTTACCGTGGCGTCATAACAAAGCCATCACTGTCCTTCTGTGGCAAATTAACAAGGACTTCGGAAGAAAAAAACGCACCACCTTACTTCTTTTCATCATAGCTCCTTAACAGTACAACTTACCCAGACACAATGTATTGGTGAAATGTTCAGAAATGAACCAATAACAACATAAAACAAACATTGCCTTTCTATTTTCAATCTACATTTATTCATAATTTTTCAAAATGACAAAATTAGGAAATTTGAGGCATTATTAATTGGCCAAGCTCAATTGTACACAAGAATTTCCAGTGCTAAAATTATAAAGAAATTGTCTGAAGATGGTCTCATAATATGACATTAGGAAAAACAAATTATTTCTCATGCACTTTGTGTTCTCAAAATCATGATACATCATTAGGAAACCATGTGTTGTACAAAAAATCCACAAGGGTTATTTCCGGACACCTCCTGATACATTTATTATTAAATTTTATATTATTTCTGTTCAGCAATGCAATACATGCTGACAAAATATGTTGCTAAAATGTTACTAATGCTCCAAGGAAAGAGAGAGCACAACATTCTAAATGCCAAGTATAAAATCATGTATACACTAATTTGTCACCTTACATGCAAAAATATATGGTATTCCAAAGAGAATCAAAAAGAGTCCAGTCAACTACAGAAGGAATATTTGAATGCTAAGGGTAAGTATCAAGGAAGACTGAACCATTCTCATTCTAAAAAATCTGATTGTCTCATTGGCACCACCAGTGGAGGTGGAAGGGGTGGGGGAGACACCACCAGTGGAGGTAGAAGGGGTGGGGGAGGGACCACTAGTTGCTTCAGACTGCTGTAAGAATCTCTCATAATCAGTCCTCTTGTGGTATGCTTCAAAGCAAGGAGTCACACAGAGGGGCTTGTAGAGTAATATTTGGACAAGCTTGACTTGATGACGAGTTCAGTGATCAAAATGACTGCAAGGAACACGCACATTTCATTTTTGGTGACGTGACAGGTTTCCAGCTCAGCTGCGAAGTCGAGAGTGCAGCGATGGATTGGTCGTGCGGATCTTCTCAGCATACAGATTGGTCTGGTCAACCATCACTTCTACGATAGAGTCATCGATGAACAGTTTGAAGAAATTAATGGGCTCTGGATTCGAAGGCAAATTCACACACAGCTTCGACTCACCCGTGAAGGGGCATTGCAGCACTTCGCTCCTCTCTCTCTCGACCAGTAATTGTTTACGTTCGTAACATTGCGATTGTCTCCGATCTTGCGATCAGTCATTCAGTGGGTGCCTGGGCGATGGGAGAGATTGTTTTCATCAGGGATGCCTCTTCGAATTGCTAAGTCTACATTGTCATCACTGTCATCATCGGAATCTTCACTGAAGTCTAGAAACTGCACATCTTCGAAGACATTTCTAGGACGCCAGCTCAGAGCAGCCATTGCGAATTCCGTTCGCTCGACGCACAACAACAACGCCTAAATTTAGCTTGCAAACTCGTTCTCGCAAAAAATCAAGTGCTATATGATAGTCAAACCAAGGCCCTATCTCTTATCTCTAGGTAGCGACCATTCTCTGCAAGCTAAATGTGCCTATCATGTAGCTGTAGAGCTAAGACAACACATGGGGGTATCGAGCGCGTCTTTATACGCGACTGCCACAGTGGCGCAGCTAGGCGGAGCGCGTCTTTATACGCGACTGCCACGGTAAGGGTTAAGGTAACCCGACTGACCCTATTTTTTTCGGGGGATCCTAAGCTGTTTATCAATCATGAAAAAACTAAACAAAACAAAAACACCCCCCCAAATTTTTTTTTTAAGTTTAGGCCAACTAACCACCATATTTTTATTGGCCATGTTACCGTAACCACAACAATTTTTCTTTGGGCCGTAAATATAACATGATTCATGGCATTATGAGAAAATGGAATTGGCTGATCAGTCGAGTGAATACAGAATGTATGAACCTATTCACAACAACCATGCAATCACTCTGGTAGGATCGAGGACATTAGGACTGCACATGCGCATGTCCATGCAACTCAAGTCATGGCCAGCAGCCACAGACCACACAGGTCAAATGGCACTAGTTATGACAAACACTAAAAGGCCTGACACTAGATAACATAAGAAAATAATGAGTAAATATTGAGTATATCTGCAGAACAGATTCTACATCTATCAATGACAGATTCCTTATAAAGCATGAATTTTCGGGCACCTAACACCTCAAGCTGTACTACAAAGGACACAGTTTCAACCTTCATATTTCATTTGTCAAAAGTGTCATGAGCAAATGATTCAACCTAGCCTGCCAATGAACATTACACACTTTTACTAGGCACATCAAGCTGTACATTCTTATGGAATTGCAACAGTAATTGAAGAAAAGTTTTGAGTTCACACATTAAAGATCTCATCAGCAGAAGATGTAGCCTACTATGAGGCTCTGAGGAGCTGCCTAAGAGGACATATCCGTACTGATTTTAAATGTTTTTCATTCCAAAAGAATCTGTGTAGTGCCCCCAGTGCCATTAAGTGTGTGATCATTTAGCTTCTTTCTGATAGCTTATCATCATTACATGTTTTATTCTAAAGTACACTGGATGGTTAGGAAGTCGTCACTTGAAACAAAGTTTCCTGAACAAACCTTTCACTTTCTGTCAGAGCGTTCAGTCGAAGTCTTCTCTCAATTGTGTCCAAACGATTTTCACTCTTTTCAATTTCTGCTTCCACTTCTGCAATCTAAGAAAAATGGATCAATAATTCATATCAACCGTCTTCTTCACAGGTCATTATTTCTTCATTCAAAATGCTGTCCTTGCTCAGACAATATCATCAGTCTCATCTGCTCAAGAATAAGTCTTCACAGTTCACTATGGTCTCAGAACGACAATACCATAGTCTATGTGGTGAACTGAAATGCAGACTGCAGAAGGAATAGAAATGGCTTGTTAAGGTAACAAATGTGCCAAACTTGAAGAGAGATGATACATTTGCAATTCCAGCACTAATATGCCACCACTGTCTGGTCATCTACCACTCCTGGACCTATCTACTTAGTCACAGCAAAACTTGCAGTACAAGTGCAAATCCAGGTTGAAAGATGCTTACAATTCAGCCTTCAAACACACGCATTCGTTGAAATAAATAACTAGTTCCTTTTATTCTCGTTTTCTCCTCACCCCATTCCACACCCACCCACCCCACCCCCACCCCACCCCACCACCCATCCCTAAGTCCACTGACAGCATCGCTGGCACCAGCAACCTTCCTGTGACCCATCATCTCCGCAGACTTTGACAGATAACACGCCGTGACCGTAACAAAATATCAGCTTCCGTTCGGCATTCGTTTTTCCTGGCGCACGCCATGCACAGCATGATGTGATGCAGACATAAGCAAAAGTTATCTCTGGCGTACCAGAATAATTGAAAATGGCATTCCCCATACACCTACAGGTATTAATCCAGAAAGAACAATAGCAAAATTTTACCGCCTGGTGTACTTACTTGTCCCACGATGCTTGGCATTTTGAGTGGCGGTCGAGCAAGGAATAGACCTGTATGATTTGAGACAACGCTTCAACGTTCAGTTCGTTTCGATCCTGGATACCTTTTCTAATTCTAGAGGTAAATCACTACGAGATCCCCTTCTAAGTTTCCTGAGTATTCAATCAAAGTTTCACACACATGTGGTGTGCGATGTTCCTGTCAGTAAACAAGTTTGCATTCTGAAACAATGAAGCACAGGTGGCCGCGGTGACCGCGCGGTGTTCACTCTCAACAACACGTCGACATGCTTGCAGACAACTCTCGCATCCTATCAGCAAGCATTTTCAGAGTGACATCCCTTAGAAAGCACGCGTTTTTCAAAACAGTCGTCTGGCAATGCACTAATTGTGACATTCAGTCTGCAATTAGCTCGTCTTTCTCGTTGTGATACTGTCACCTCGTCCCTGGAATGGGTCATGGAAATCGACAAATCACAACGTAAATGTTTTCATCCTTTTTCTCTCTCTTTGTTGTTAGTTGACACTTTCGACTAAGTTCTCTTTGTGAGTTCGTCATTTCATTGAGGACTCAATCATTCATCTCGAGTGGAAAATTGTGTGATCGTTGTCAGTTTTGTTCATGATGTGTTGAGGTTGAATGCATGTAAATGAAACAGTCTCAATATTAAACGAAGACCATAGTTTACCGTTCGTTCGCACCATCCTCAGTCCGTTATCGCATGCAAGAATCGCCCTTAAAGGCTTAATCCTTATCATTTATGTGCTCCATGTATGCGGACGATACCAAACTGTACAGATCTGTAGAAAAGGAGGAAAATGGCGTAAAGTTGCAAACAGATCTAGATGCTCTGGTGGACTGGGCGGACAGGTGGCAAATGCGCTTCAATGCGGACAAATGTAAGGTGCTACACCTAGGTAAAAACAATTCTAAAAGAAAATATGAAATGAGAAAACATGGCAGTCAAGAAAGGGTGACGCTTGAAGAGACTAGAGTGGAGAGGGACCTGGGAGTGCAGATAGATAGTGAGCTGAAGTTCTCCCAACACATTGAAACGCAGGTTAACAAAGCAAATAGACTATTGGGTCTCATCCGGCGATCATACGAACACTTGGACTGTGAATCCATGAGGCTTCTGTTCATAGCACTAGTACGACCGCACCTAGAGTTTGGAAATTTAGTATGAGCACCCTATCTGGAAAGAGACAAAAAAACTCGTTGAGAGAGTACAGAAGAGGGCCACAAAAATAATTCCGGGATTGAAGGATCTCACATATGAACAAAGACTTTTCAAGATGAGGCTCCCTAGTCTGTGCTACAAAAGAACTAGAGGTGACCTAATAGAAGTGTACAAGTATATGCACGGCATGTACCAGATTGGAGAGAATCTGTTTTCCTGCGATGACAATAGTGTCACAAGAGGTCACGCCTACAAGCTCAAGAAAAACCGATGCAATACGGCTTTACGACAGCATTTCTTCACCCAGCGAGTTATAAACATGTGGAACAGCCTCCCGAATAGCGTAGTTGAGGCACCGAGCCTGAACTCGTTCAAGAACAGAGTGGACAAGCATCTACAAGGATATATGTTCAAGCTGGAGGAACCACTGGCGCAGATGATGCACAGCAATTAGGCCTTTTTTCTCTCTTTTTCTTTATCTCACAAGTGTTATAGACTAGGCCTGGTAAAAGACCAGCTAGTATCCATAAGAACAATAAAAATACAGCCAGAGAACCACCAGAATCGGCGATAGGCCCTGGACGCCTAAGCAAGCCAAAGAATTCTATTCTTTTCTATTCTATTCTATCATCATGATTATGTATGATCTAAATAATAGCACTGCTCGGCAAGCTTTCCTGATGCTCCGCTCGAAATGTGTGTCAAGTTCGTAAATTGGTATCTCCATTTTATCTTCATTGTCGTGCATACATTTGTGAAGAATGGAGATTAAGCAGCATACATGCTTTTTTTAAACATTGTTGACCATATGTGACCCGTTTTCACAAACTGTCTTTACTCGCAAAAATTAGATTTGAGATATTGTGTTTTTAAAATCTGCAAAAATGTATCTTTCATTTGATATAAAAATCATACTTTTACTCCAAAAACGGAGGAAGAGAATGCATATATATTACTTTTGAATGGTTAGGTGCAATAAATTGCAATTTCTGGTGTTTTTTAAGCTAAAAAGAAACTTTCTGACATTTGATTATGAAAATAAAGTGTATGTAGAATTCAGTTTTGCCAAAATGTCAAAATGCACAAAATCCACCCTTATCACTTTTGTCAGCCTCTACTGTGTTTTGCTGCATGAAAACGGGTCACATATTAAGAAAAAAAATCCATAATCTGGATTATTTTAAAACTTTGTATTGTGGTATTTCTGTTCTAATTCCAGTCTCTACAGATATCATATCTGAATTCCTTGAGGTTGCTGTGCATTCCATCCTATACCACCGAGGCCTGTATCCCCCTGGAGTCTTTGTGGTAAAAACGAAATACCATGTACCTGTTCAGGTAACTAAACTGGCAATTGAATTGTAGTGAAAGGTGGTGCATGAAAAGCATAGGCTATAGCTCTCAATTTTCATCACAGTGAAGATGGTGTTTCTTATTAAGCCTTGTTTTTTCTAGTTCATGGACAAGTGGACATAGGCCTTTATTCTGGTGATAGCAGTTTAATTATCTCAATTGTGTGCTTTTTAGTACCATTTGGGCATAAGTTGATTGTTCATGGAAGTGTAATTCTTTCTTCTTCTTTTTTGTTACTCACATGTGAAGCAAAAGTGAGTCTATGTACTCACCCGTGTGGTCCGTCCGGGCGTCCGGTCGTCAGTGAAAAACTTTAACATTGTATTTTTCTCGGAGACTATTAAGTCTATCAACACCCAATTTGGCATGATGGTGTATGATGACAAGGCATCAAAAAATATACATAGTGACTTGACCTTGCTTCAAGGTCAAGGTCGCAGGGGCCATAAATGTTGTCTACAAAACAGCAAATTTTCACATTTTCCCAATTTTCTCAGAAGTTTTTGAGATTGGATACCTGACCCATATATGGTGTATAGGGCAAAGTAATCCCTATCTTTTGATACCAGTTTGATTGACCTTGCTTCAAGGTCAAGGTCACAGGAGCTCTTTAAAGTTGATTGTATACATATTTTGAAGTGACCTTGACCCTGAACTATGGATTGGAAGTTAACTCTTCCAAACTTCATAACATTGTAGTACACATGTTATACTTTCATACTAGGTCACCCGTGTCGTCCATCCGGGCGTACGTCCGGGCAGATCGGGCGTCCCGGCGTCTGGGTGTCCTGTAATCCGTAAAAAAAAACTTTAATGTTGGATTTTTCTCAGAGACTATTAAGTCTATCAACACCCAATTTGACATGATGGTGTAGGATGACAAGGCGTCAAAAAAAATATATACTGACTTGACCTTGCTTCAAGGTCAAGGTCACAGGAGCTCTTTAAAGTTGGATTGTATACATATTTTGAAGTGACCTTGACCCTGAACTATGGAAGATAACTGTTTCAAACTTAATAATTATGTGGGGCACATGTTATACTTTCATCATGAGACACATTTGATCACATATCATCAAGGTCAAGGTCACTTTGACCCTTATGAAATGTGACCAAAATGGGGTAGTGAACCACTAAAAGTGACCATATCTCATGGTAGAAAGTGCCAATAAGCACCATTGTTCTTCCTATATCGTGAATTAACAGCTTTGTGTTGCATGACCTTGGATTACCTTGACCTTGGGTCAAGGCCACAGGTATTTTGGTAGGAAAAATGTGTAAAGCAGTTCTTAGTGTATGGTGTCATTGGTAGGTTTAGTTGTTTGACCTTGACCTTGAAGGTCACCTGAAGGTCAACGTCATGTAAAGGTCAAGGTCATGTAAAGGTCAAGGTCAAGCATGTGAGTCATGGACTTTGCCCTTCTTGTTAAACTTGTGCTGTCAAGTTGCCTGCAGGCATACTTCTACCCCAAACACTTTCATTCTGTACAAGTTTTTCAACTCTCAAGCACAGGTGTGTTACCCCTTTCCCAGATGCATCTGCTCTGTTTGCTTGCTTGCATGTCATATGTTTTCATCTACAAATACTTCTACTCCCTTTTCTTTACCTTGCATTCTGTGTAAGTGTACAAATATATGTCTGCCCTGTTCTTTTGTAACTAGAACCAACATTCCCCATGAAGATGTGTGTCAGTACAGCATGCCCTGGTGGTCAGGTTTCTTGGTCTTGTGTAGTATCCAGAGAACATTCCTCCATTTTGGACAACCACCACCTGCCACTCTCAGGGCACTGCTCTTGTGACTGTCGGGATGAAAGTTTCCACTTCTTATTTGAAAAGTAATTGTGTACTTCACTATACAGGTTTTGTGTCTGAAGTAGTATTAGTTATAGTAGATGGAGTAAGAGTAGTAGAAGTGTTACTGCTTGTGCTGTGCAAGAGATGCCTGAGATGGCTTCACCATGACTACTGCATGGAGTCAGGATTTGACTGGTCAGTATTCTTCTTCTTCTTCTTCTTCTTCTTCTTCTTCTTCTTCTTCTTCTTCTTCTTCTTCTTCTTCTTCTTCCTCCTCCTCCTCCTCCTCCTCCTCCTCCTCCTCCTCCTCCTCCTCCTCCTCCTCCTCCTCCTCCTCCTCCTCCTCCTCCTCCTCCTCCTCCTCCTCCTCCCCCCCTCCCCCTCCTTCTCCTCCTCCTCCTCCTCCTCCTCCTCCTCCTCCTCCTCCTCCTCCTCCTCCTCCTCCTCCTCCTCCTCCTCCTCCTCCTCCTTTATTTTATCCTTCTTTATAAACTTACAGATAAATCCAATTTGTTTCCCCACCTCTGCATCCTGTGTTTGCTGCAGGTGTGTGTCCACCCTGATGTGTCAGGCTACATCAGCTCTGTGCTGCGGGGGGTGCGGGGATTCTTGGGGGCAGGGGAGGTGGACCAGGTGACCTTTGTCGTGCTGAGCCCCCAGCACATCCCCCTTGAGCGATTCATTCTGGAGATTGCCCCACCCCCTGCCCATGGCACCAGGTGAGTACTCGTGCACTCTTACTGGAGATTGCCCCACCCCCTGCCCATGGCACCAGGTGAGTACTCGTGCACTCTTACTGGAGATTGCCCCACCCCCTGCCCATGGCACCAGGTGAGTACTCCTGCACTCTTACTGGAGATTGCCCCACCCCCTGCCCATGGCACCAGGTGAGTACTCCTGCACTCTTACTGGAGATTGCCCCACCCCCTGCCCATGGCACCAGGTGAGTACTCGTGCACTCTTACTGGAGATTGCCCCACCCCCTGCCCATGGCACCAGGTGAGTACTCCTGCACTCTTACTGGAGATTGCCCCACCCCCTGCCCATGGCACCAGGTGAGTACTCGTGCACTCTTACTGGAGATTGCCCCACCCCCTGCCCATGGCACCAGGTGAGTACTCCTGCACTCTTACTTATGCACAGGAGGCGGTGCAGAGTCACAGTAAGTGGCAGCTTCTCCAGTTCAGGGATGAATATGTCATGTCCTGTTCTGCCATTCTCAACCCATTGATGCTATTCCATTGTTGTCTCTAGTTAGAAGGAAATAGAAGAGTTTTCCTCCTCAAACTCTTTGTTCTAAATGTAGTGATTTTGTGTATGGTGTGTCACAGAGGTGCCTGTTATCCTTCACATGATGGCTGATTTTAGAACAGCAGGTTTGAGGAGGAAAACTTGAGAAAGAGTTCACATCACTTCTTTGCTATCAGCTTGGGGCAGTACTGCAGTGACAAGAAGGGGTGGAGTATCGTGGCATGGGACATTGAGATGTTTGCCAGCAGTTGCTTGTGTTGAACAGGTGCAGTGTTCAAAGCTGCAAAGATTCTTGAGTTACACCCATTGCAGTACTGCAGTGACAAGAAGGGGTGGAGTATTGTGGCATGGGACATTGAGATGTTTGCCAGCAGTTGCTTGTGTTGAACAGGTGCAGTGTTCAAAGCTGCAAAGATTCTTGAGTTACACCCATTGACAGGTGTCTGTGAGGTCTGTAAAGTCACTCCAAAGACCAATGAACCTGTGATGCTTTGTGAGCCAGCATCAGGTTGAAATACTCCCTGGGGAATGGAGACAGTGCTAGTACTGGACTGCATGTGTTCAATCTACACCTGTGTCATCAAGTACCAGTAATGGGTCCATCAATGATCAACTTACCCTATGGTCATGGGTAAAGTGGACGGAGGTTTGAAACACTGCATTTGGATAAGAAGTTGCATTAAATTAAAACCATGCCCCATACCACAGTTCAATGTCCTGAGACTGCAAGCAGCTTTCATGAAGATCTACATGCTGTCAGCTAGTGGAATAGAGAATGCACTGGGGGGAAAAGTAATGAAATAGAAGGAAAGGTGATGGCTGAGTGAAAGGGGAAACAATGGATTGTCAAAAGAATGTGTTCCAAGGAATTGCTTGATCTTGCTGTGTGCAAGACCAATTTCACTGATTTGCAAGGTCACCTTTATGGTAAATGGTTCTGAAGAAACAGGGCTAGATGCTGTACTTTCTCAGTGGAGAGACCAATTTAACTTCTTTGTTGAATGAGATGTTGCATGTTTCTTCCTTGCTCTTTGCAGCTCAGACAATTACTTGTTTGAACTGGAGCAGTCTTTGAGGGCGTTTGTCCTCAAGCTCAATGTCTGTGACTCCATGCTGAAACCCCTGCCTGACAGTGAGTGACATTTGGAGAAAAAAACACACACACAAGATTAAAGAGAAAACTTTGCCCACTGTCTCACACCAGAAATGATTGTTTTCCAAGAAACCATTGTCCTGCTTTCAAATGAATCTTGCCCATTCTTTTCAGTGAATGAAGGATGTTGCCATAGAGTATTCTTACTAAATCTGATATAAGCACACCTCTCTTTTCACATTTAACCTTTTTGTGTTCAGTCAGTAAAAGTCAATACACCTACCGTGTAATTAACTTGGTAAAAGTCAATATGAGTTGGGTGTACTGCTTTGACATGTGTTTCCCATCAACCTAAGAACCAAGTGAGGAAATTGACAGGGTGTTTCCATTTTAGAATTTCAGTTTGAGATCATATTACCATTTTTGGACCCTCAGTTGCTTCCAGAGGATAGGAAACAAATTCTTTTTTTCTCTGAACAGTTGCGTTGGTGACACCCATCTAAATATGCTCTGAACACTAAAGGGTTAAGTTGACTGAGTTAACTTGTCAGTTGCATAATGAAGTTGTTCCAAGCAAAATGCAGATACTTTGGCATTATCTCTTACTGTAAGTGTAACAGCAAACTGAGTATAAATATGTGTTCATTGGTAGCTAACACGTGATATGGACATATTACTCTAATGATTCACAATGGTAGCTAACACCCGTGATATGGACATATTACTCTCATGATTCACAATGGTAGCTAACATACATGATATGGATATATTGCTCTCATGATTCACAATGGTAGCTAACACACATGATATGGATATATTACTCTCTTGGTTCACAATGGTAGCTAACACACATGACATGGACATATTACTCTCATGATTCACCATGGTAGCTAACACACATGATATGGATACATATTCATCTCATGATTCACAATGGTAGCTAACACCCGTGATATGGACATATTACTCACAATGGTAGCTAACACACATGATATGGATATATTGCTCTCATGATTCACAATGGTAGCTAACTCACATGATATGGATATATTACACTCACGATTCACAATGGTAGCTAACACACATGATATGGATATATTGCTCTCATGATTCACAATGGTAGCTAACACCTGTGATATGGACATATTACTCTCATGATTCACAATGGTAGCTAACACACATGATATGGACATATTACTCTCATGATTCACATATTCATCTCATGATTCACAATGGTAGCTAACACCCGTGATATGGACATATTACTCACAATGGTAGCTAACACACATGATGTGGATATATTGCTCTCATGATTCACAATGGTAGCTAACACACATGATATGGATATATTACACTCATGATTCACAATGGTAGCTAACACACATGATATGGATATATTGCTCTCATGATTCACAATGGTAGCTAACACACATGATATGGATATATTGCTCTCATGATTCACAATGGTAGCTAACACACATGATATGGATATATTACACTCATGATTCACAATGGTAGCTAACACACATGATATGGATATATTGCTCTCATGATTCACAATTGTAGCTAACACCTGTGATATGGACATATTACTCTTATGATTCACAATGGTAGCTAACACACATGATATGGACATATTACTCTTATGATTCACAATGGTAGCTAACACACATGATATGGACATATTACTCTCATGGTCCCCACATGTTATTTTGCAGACTGCACGTGGACCCTGCATGTCCACACGTGTGACTCTGCCTTCAACAGTGTGGCTGAGAAAGAAATGGTCAAGGTAAGCCTTAGCAATATCAGACACCTGCTTAATTTACAATGTCCCAAGCTACCTATTTCCACCCCTCTCTGCCATTCCCATTCTGACCTAGCACTCAGTTAACCCCCAGCTGCTCCCTCCTATGAGTTTCTCCTCAGACATGTTGTTTTATATTTAGTCACCATGTAGGGAACATCAAGCATTACTTTCCCTAGGCTGTCACTTGACTGCAAACTTTAGAAAAATGAAATTTAGTCAGGAAACTGGGCCATGTTGCAATAGACGCAAGGTCGTGAGAGGCATAGGCTGGTGTCAACATGTGTCAAAATTTGATTGCTTTCATATGTGCTTTCATCATGTTGACACATGTTGACGCTGACCTATTCCTTGCAAGATCTTAGCTTTCCTTGCCTCTGTGCAATGTGCCCCTAGAGAGCTACCCCACACTTTCAGTGGACAGTGAGAGGCAGTGTGGGAAAAAACAGCTGTGATGAAGTATAGCACTCCTGGCATGATAGGCTGAGATCCTATGTGCCAATTCTTGGTGTTGACTGTGGCTGAGTTGATGACAGCTTTCTGTCTTCAACAGAACAACTTGTCCCCATATAAAACATTATCCATTTACCATTCCATTCATTCTCCTCCGCTGTTGACATTTATCTGGTGCACATTTTGCATGAGAAATGAAATATCCATGGAAACAACAAGATTATTGTTAGGCTCATATGTATATTTTGGCAGATAATGCATCTGTTTCATAAATAATCTTTTGATGATGTGTATTTAACTTCTCTCTCAACATATGAGACCAGTTCCTCCTGTGTACTGCAGAAAAGCAGTACATTATACTTTAATCGATGAATTGTGCCATACACAGTGGCAGAATTGTCATTCTTCCTTCTCTACACCAAGCAGTATGACATGATATTTCATTAACAGTTCTTGCATGACACTTTCCCAGTTCCTTAACCCAAGACACATCACAGAGATTAAATGCTTGCTGAATTTCCTGTTCAGTGGTTGCTCTGGACCCCCAAACACGCTGAATTTCCTGTTCAGTGGTTGCTCTGGACCCCAAACACGCTGAATTTCCTGTTCAGTGATTGCTCTGGACCCCCAAACACGCCTCCATTCAATCCAACTCCACTCCAGCTGGAAACTTCAACAGTTTCACACACAGCAGGGTCTGACACAATATCACTATACTACTTTCCTGTTCAGGCAAGTACGTTGAAGATTCACTTGCCAGAAAGCAAAAAATCCACTGGCCTTAAAAATGTTTGCCCCACTATAGTGACCATGCTAGTCAAATAAATATCAGTATCTCTTACTTTAAGAATGTGTTTATCATTAGAATATGTCAACATTATCATTATGAGAGTCAGGGAAATTAAACAGGCAGTTTGGAGGTTGTCAGCCCAGCCGCGTCATTATGCCTCAACAAAATTTTCAAGCCCTTGCATAATTCAATTAGAAAAATGATTAAAGGAAAATTTTGTTGTCCATTCATGCAAGTCCAGATGGACGTTTTCTTGCCCAAAGAGAACATGTGGTTGCCCTGGGCAGTCTATGTCACGCTGTGTCCCCTTCATCATCTGGAATCCCTGGCTGTTGGGCTTTGAGGGCCAGCTCCACCAGCTCAGACTGGGGTGGCCCCAAGCAGCCACAGAGGCCACAGAGGGGCATCAGGACAGGGTCAGATCATATGAACCTGTGTGTTCAAACTACTCTGGAAGATCAAGCCCAACCCACATGATTCAATAAACTGGTTCAAAACAGTTCAAAACAGTTCAGTTTTAAAAAAGAAAATTCAGCCAAAATGTCAGCTGGGGTTTATGTGACCGTATCCTGCTAGAAAAGACTATACAGTATGCTGCATTCCACGAATATGAAGGAAGTGATTATTTACATAATCCCTTTTATTGATTACACTTCAGTTAATATTGCCTCTTTGAGTGAAGCCAGGCTGGCTATGTCACTTTGAGTGTTAGATTCCCTTACCTCAACAATAATAATTGTAATAGTTGAGTGTTTTGCAGCCTCAATAAATTTTCTCTCTTAGGATTTTCCTTGGGTGGAAGCTGATGAAAAACAGCAGAAACTACACAGTGCCAAGATGGTGCCTCTGAAATCCCTCAAGTCTGACCTTTTCAAGGTATGACCTGTACTAACCATCAACTTTTAAAAGTATTTACTGCTGACCTTCACTGAGTCACCAGAAACTTCTATTTGCTCTTCTGTGCCCAAAATAATCGGGGTTTTTTGTGCAAATATTAAGCTGCCCAGTCTGGCAAAGTTCCTTCAGATGCAGCCTGTCCGACACCTAGTTTGAAAGTCGTTGATGTTCAGTCCTGTATAACTCTTTTTCTCTGTGAGGGACTTTTTAAAAGTGAGCCTTTCCTTAAAACCTGATGATTCTTGGTATGTCTTGAAGTCTAATTTTTTCAAGATGTGATTTTCTGTTAAGTCAATATTTTTCCAGATCTCTCTCTCCCTCCCTCCCTCCCTCCCTCCCTCCCTCCCTCCCTCCCTCCCTCCCTCCCTCCCTCCCCCTCCCTCCCTCCCTCCCTCCCTCCCTCCCTCCCTCCCTCCCTCCCTCCCTCCCTCCCTCCCTCCTTCCCTCCATCTCTCTCTCTCTCTCCATCTCTCTCTCTCTCTCTCTCTCTCTCTCTCTCTCTCTCTCTCTCTCTCTCTCTCTCTCTCTCTCTCTCTCTCCTCACTCTCTCATAGTCACCGGTGAAGGCGGACGGGTCTGCAGCATCGTCTCATAAGAAAATCAGTGTGCCTGGGTTTGTGCCGCACAATGGACAACGCTGTTTGGTGACAACCTCCCTAGTGTGCTACAGAATGTGGTGAGAGACCTTTTAAACACTCACTGTTTGGAAAAATGGTGCGTTGACTCATGTAATTCCGGTTAAGTTGTCATCACCTTAAAATGGACGAGTCCATCCACTCCAGTGAATCCTTCACCTCGACAAATGCCCTCCAAACCTCATAAATCGCTGTCAAAGCACGCAAGAGACAATTTGCACTCTAATGGACTGGAGAGAAAAGCGTCAGCTGATTCCTGAAGCAAGTGGCATCATAGAAAGCTTGATAAATGATTCCATGACATGAACAAGAGTCATCTTCCAGCCCCGCCATGTGAATTGACACCGTCTACGCAAGGACCCGTGAACCTCGGAGCACGTGCGGATTCAGAGTCACCTGGATGTGTGCAAGGTCAAGCCGCAAGTGAATCTTGCTGCGAATCTCCTACTGTGCTGGATTTGAGACAAGTGATGCACAGAGATGAAAAGGAAATATCGCCCCTTGCTCATGAAAGTAGAGTGCAACAGCTTGACACCAGCGAGAGCCCAAGCCCACCAGGATCTGACGGACCGGCAGGATGTGACGAACATGCAGGGACGAGTGCAGAAGCAAACTCTCAGTGTGCTTTGATGGTTCCATGTACCGTGAGAGCGCAAATCCATCAGACGTAACAAAAGAATTGCAGTGCATGTCAGGGGAGAAGTCCGGTGCGTGGAGTGACTGCTGCTCAGAACCCATTCGTACATCACCAAGCTTTGTCTGCCATGTATGCCCCGACCGCATCTACTGCACAGACTGCTTCGCCTCTATTTCCCACCCAGATCATGACTTCCGCAGAAAACCGTAATTCTCGCAGCTGGGTCAGAAAGAGTCCCGAGAGGTATTTGCTATTTTAACCCTTACATTCCAGCTTGTGCTCATACTCAATGAATGATGACATTTACTGTTCGTTTTTCTTGTCTGAATCTGAGAGTAAAATTATATCCTGATAAATGTTTAAGCATAAAGGTCACACTGACAGAAAATTAACCCTTTTTTACTTAGATTTCCCCGCGTTTGGAAGTCTGCGACTTTCTGCATGCATGGGACTAATTGCTCGAAGGTGGACCATTATGTGTTTGAAATTGGTCAAGATGTGTATTTTCCCCCGATTAATTTGCTTTGCTTTGTTTTGTTGTTATCATTGAGTATTCTAGGCTGACTTTGTTTCATGAAAATGTTATGACACAATTTTGGCTGACCACTACCCCTTACCTTCCCATTCTTTAATATCTAGGGCCTAGAATTTTGACAGCTATTGTGTCAGAGTAAAAACACATTTATTGATGAGTTGTACACGCTTGGAGAACAGAAGGAGGCAGCCGCCTTTGTTGTTGGTCAGGATATTTCACCTCTAGAAGTTTCTGCCTTTCATACATGCAGGAACAAGTAATAAGCATAAGAATGTGCAACTGGTATTGCCATAAGTGAGATGTAATTTGCGGATATGGTCTCGGACCAAGTGTCCATTTGTTGAAAATGTGTTTGCATGTTGCTTTTGTCACTGATTCACCCCTTTGTCTATGGGCCTATGGCCTCTACAAATAAAGTGTCAAAATCTCTCTCTCTCTCTCTCTCTCTCTCTCTCTCTCTCTCTCTCTCTCTCTCTCTCTCTCTCTCACACACACACACACACACACTCTCCCTCCCTCCCTCCCTCCCTCCCTCCCTCCCTCCCTCCCTCCCTCCCTCCCTCTCTCCCTCCCTCCCTCCCTCCCTCCCTCCCTCCCTCCATATGAGTATGACTTTATTTTAAAGTAATGTCTTTCTTTGATATCTGACCTTTTTAGGTACATTTCTGTTTGAGTTCTGACGTTTTGAAGATATATATATCTCCTCTTTCACACTCATTTTTCTTACTTGAACATAGATTTCATCATTTTCACTGTAGTTGAACACGCTGCCATGCCAGAGTTTTCTTGTTAGAGATAACTCTAGTTTGACTCATCTCTTCTTTGATTCAGTTGTCTCCCATTGCAAACTCCTGTCGTTAATGTTTCACTTTCCTCCCTCTTATTCATCTTTGGTTTCTCTTCCTCCACTTAATGAGTTTTGACCACTATACATATGTTTTTGTCAATGCAGGTAAAGTGTAAGTATTAGCACGTGTCAATGACTGCAATGTTCTAAGAGCAGAGACCATGAAGTGCCACTTCACATTAGATGTAATGCTTAGCCAGAGCCACTGGGTGCCCCCCTCAGCAACTGGAATCCCTGGCTGTTGAGCTTTTGGGGCCTGCACCAATGGCACAGCCAGGCTGGCCTCAGTCAGCCAAAGAGGCTACTGGGGGGCATCTGGGCAGGGTCAGATCTTTTACATTCAACAGTGTGTTTGAACCACCACGGGAGATACATTACAAAGCTCATGTCCATATTGCAAGAACTCTAGTCCAGTGCTTAGTATGCTTGCATGCAGCCACTTGTGGTCGTCATGGAAACAATCTTAATGCTGCTCATGAGTCGGCATTGCGTGAGAAAACTCCCCAGGGAGTGGAGATGGTGCTGGTATCTAATGGTTTGCATCCTGTTCATCTCTGTCTCTGTATTTGCAATCAGATGCCAGATGTAGAGGGTTGATGAAGTGGCCCAATGATCAGAGAGTACAGTGGAAAACACTCTTGAGTTTCAGATTAGGGGGAGAAGCTGCCATGTAAAACAACCACCTCTACCTTGTATTAGCTGATTTATCTCCTCTCTCGTCCATTCTTGAGTGCCAATTGGGAGTGTGTGTGTGTGTGTGCATGCGCATACATGCATGTATGTGTGTGTGAGCATGCATACATGCATGTGAGTGTGCATGCATGTGTGTGCATATATGTGTGTGTGTGTGTGTGTGTGTGTGTGTGTGTGTGTGTGTGTGCATGCGCATACATGCATGTATGTGTGTGTGAGCATGCATACATGCATGTGAGTGTGCATGCATGTGTGTGCATATATGTGTGTGTGTGTGTGTGTGTGTGTGTGTGTGTGTGTGTGTGTGTGTGAACGCCTACATGCATGTATGCATTAGTGTGAGTGTGTGTGTGTGTATGTGTGTGCATGTGTGAGTGTGTGTGTGTGTGTGTGTGTGTGTGTGTGTGTGTGTGTGTGTGTTTGTGTGATTATTCAGTGTAATGGACTTTTCTGCTGTTATATTTGTAATAGTTTGAGACCTGTTCCATGTCCCTTACCTGTATTACTGCCCATAGTTGCTGCCAATGTAGCTGTCACTTGAGAGTATTGGTCAGGGCTGTAGTCCAGTGGTTAAACTGATTGCTGCTATAAATTGCAGCTGGCCTTAGTGTGATTCAGAGATGGAAGGACCCTGTTGTAGCATCCTCAGACAAGGTGCATAATTTGCATTGCCTGTACACACCCAGGAGTAAAATGGGTACCTGTGACCGTGAGGCACACTGTGGGCTGGAATACTACCCAGGGAGAGGAGGTGGTGCTGGCACCTGGTTGTGTTGTCCTACCTGTCTGGCAGTGCTTTAGTCAGGTGCCAGTAAAGCATTGATCAAATGGTCCTCTAACCTGGGGGTAGAGTGTCTAGAGATTTGAGACCCACATGTGGATAATACAGTGACACATGAAACTAATTTCTTTGCCTTTTCTTTTCTTTTCAACAGATGCAGCTCTTGGTTGAAGAAAGTGAAAATAAGGTCTAGGTGAAAATGTGTTTGCTTTTTCTTGATGAATGCAAGTTATGAATGAAATAAAAATGGCCAAAATTCTCTGCACATCTGATTGTTGATATTTACACCATTTTAAAGGGTAAACATTTCATAAGTAGTCAGGTGTGTGTGTGTGTGTGTGTGTGTGTGTGTGTGTGTGTGTGTGTGTGTGTGTGTGTGTGTGTGTGAGGATGAGTGGGTGTGTTTAATGTTGGGAAAAACTCACTTGTCACAACAAATAGTACCATATTTGATATGTGTGTGATGTGGTGTGTGTGTGTGTGTGTGTATGTATACATACATATTTTGAGTTAGCAAATTGGTCTGTGGAAACAGCAAAATAGTCCACAGAACTGAATAAGGAAAAGAGAAGCATGAAAAGGAGAACAGCATTTGGGGGTTTCTTACTTCATCGTGCCTTTGAATCGGCTTATATTTGACTAGCTGCTTTGCAGCTAGGCACTGCGCCCATTTACTCATCTTACTCACCTATATACTCCTGTGTCTGTGTCACTGCCTTCGACACAGTCGTCCAGGAGTAACGGATCACTACAATGGTAGTAACCATGATAACCAAAAAATTTGTTCACAGATCTTCATCATTTGACTTTACCTACCCACACACCAAATTTCGGTCAAATCGGAGCACTTTGAGTTTTCGGCGTCCATCTTGTTTGTGCCCACTTCCGGTTACCATGGCAACACCATTTTTTTTACCCCACCATGACCTGACCCCGGCCCACACCTAACCCCATGCCAAGTTCTAAGTCGATGGGAATAAAACTGTGGAAACGTATAACTATAAGTGTCACACACACACACAAACAACCTTCTCAATTATATGTAGAGATTTTTAAAAGCCACCATCCTGTCTCACACTTTGAATGCATCGCTTTATGCACAATGTGGTATGCCATAATGGGAATATTTTCTGTCATTTGAATAGGATATAACCAGTAGCCGAGAATTTTCTTTAACTTGTACAGAAACTGCAACCTAAGTCAATAACTTTTTTAATCTTTATTTTGGATACCATACGAAACACCAACAAATAGTCACAGATGTACTGACTGAATATCATAATTTGATTAAGGAGATTAAACAACATATTCAATATTTACACATAGTTTCAAATGACAACATGGAATAGTTGAAAACAAGAGTTCCAGCAAGAGCACAGTAAACATTTAAGCCTTTGTTGATTGCTTGATTACCCAAAAACTAATATATTTCACCATTGCTCCAAAAAATAGTTCTCTTTCTTTTACTATACAGCATGAATCACATCAATAATAGTTTTCATATTAAGAGACACAATCGTGTCCTAGTCAGACATGTCCATTTTGCACTTTCCAACATTCCCAGCATGTTTTAGTATTCAGTTTGAATTGTGAATAATTTTTTGTGAACTACAAGGCAGTCATGATTCTGTATTCTTAATTAAATGTCTTCATTGCCAAAGGCTTCAAGACATATGTAGTGTACTGTATACCACAAAAGATGGACAGGATCTGTACAGGGGATGACGATAACCTTCCCATAGAATGATATGTGAACAGAATGTGCTTTGTGCCGTTATTTATTTTTATTAACATATCACATAGACATATTCTTGCGTGAAATAACAATGGCAAATGCTCAAAAGATGACTATGTGTGCAACTTTCATTTTACTATTGGGAAAAAAGTTTAGGTTTCATTCCAAGAGTTGTTCATGCTTATTTTTACATCCAGTGATGCATCTACTGTCTGACCTGAAGCCAATTGACTACATGTGCTGGACACTCATTCGACAGGAATTGATTGCTAGGATGTGCTCAGATTCACGGACAGCTGTGCTTGGTCTGGCCCTAGGATCGCTGGAACTACGCTAAAAGACGCGCGTCACGCAGACGTATTAATTTTAGTGTGGTGTCTGATTGGCATTTGCCACTTGTCATCTTCGTGGAAGGCTCCATACTGTTTTCCCCATGGCATTTCTCTGCCGACGTCGTAGACGTGTGAGATCTGTTTTGGGCGCTGTCTCCGTTCGGCGGGTCGCAGTAGTTCGTTTGGCAAAGGGAATAAGAGAGACACCGCTCTTCGGCTCTCTTCGGAACTCCTCGGCTCCTAACATCGGCCTATGGAATCTGGTTGTTGTTTTTTGTGTGTTTTTTTCAGTTGACTAGATAGACGATCGAGAAAGACGGGGAACGTTCGCCTTGAGCGTCTTCCCTGACCCAGTTTATTCACGACATCCTAAACTCCTTATCTTATCCCCATTTTTATTCCCGACATCCTAAACTCCTTATCCTATCCCCATTTTTATTCACGACATCCTAAACTCCTTATCCTATCTCCATTTTTATTCCCGACATCCTAAACTCCTTATCCTATCCCCATTTTTATTCCCGACATCCTAAACTCCTAATCCTATACCCATTTTTATTCCCGACATCCTAAACTCCTTATCCTATCCCCATTTTTATTCCCGACATCCTAAACTTCTTATCCTATCCCCATTTTTATTCCCGACATCCTAAACTCCTTATCATATCCCCATTTTATTCCCGACATCCTAAACTCCTTATCCTATCCCCATTTTTATTCCCGACATCCTAAACTCCTTATCCTATCCCCATTTTTATTCCCGACATCCTAAACTCCTTATCCTATCCCCATTTTTATTCCCGACATCCTAAACTCCTTATCCTATCCCCATTTTTATTCCCGACATCCTAAACTCCTTATCCTATCCCCATTTTTATTCCCCTCCACATTTCCCACCTATGAGTACCACCCTCTTGCTTCTTCTTTTCTGTGTTCTCGAACTTTGCAAACTCGCGATCAAAAGTAAATGTTTGGGGAGATGGATTCAAATTCTATGCAATGCGCATATGTTCGTGGACCAAACAAATTTACAGTTTGACTTCTTGCTTGTTCTCAGTGTTTAGATTCACGAACAAGATTTGTCAACGTCTGAAAACTGCGTGTTTCGCTCGTAATCACCTCAACGTAGAATATGTACAAGTCAATGTGATGCGAGGTACCGTGTCATAATTCCATATAACTTCAGAGCATTGACGTCGGGAGCTGAGCAGAATCGAAGAGCGCTATCTTTGTAATTCCTTTTGCGAAACGAACTGCCACCTTCGGGTTAGGTTAATTACGAATAGACTCACCTTGCCCCTCTTTGCGCTTGGTAAAAGGCGAATGACTAGAGAAGTTGATTTTTGACTTTCTCGCATTGCAACCAACACCAGCGACATGGCCTAAGGCTTTACACAGGTCACCAGAACTGAGAGGCTACAACGCTCCAATCATCCTTCCATCACTGGGCGTTGTTACATCGGCAGCGGTCAGAATTGGTTTAGAGGCGGAGTTGGTGATAAATCCATTGATGTGAGAGATAGCGCTAGCGCAGGATTGACTGAGAAAATGTCTCATCCGTTTCTCATTTTCCAAAGGTAGTCTGCTTGATTTCAAGTGTCATTCCTTACTGGGATATAGTCTTTATCACATGAGCAATGGAATGTTCGACTCTTTTCAGAGAGAGAGAGAGAGATTATCACAGTTTACGACAAAAGGACAGCTTAGTATTTCAAAGCAATTTGAATGTGAAAAATTTTACAGTTTAAGATTATAATGAAGTCAAAACATAATTAATCATGTCAACATGCTTCTGTTTTCAGAATCGTAGCGTTTTTGAAAGAATGAATACATTTTGACTCATAATTTCTAAACCACCAAACTCTGAACACAAGAAAACGCATGTTAAAAGTCATGACATCAAGTGCTTCATATTACGACGTCAAAACACTCACGACGAAGATGCTATGTATGTTTAAAACTGTCACAACACAATATACACAACATTAACATTAATCATCTCCTCCTAGCATTGTGCATGACGACAACCACGTGATTCTTGACGAGCACTATCGCCAAACAATTCAGTTGTAATAGTGGCAATGACTATATTAACGTGCAATTCACTACTGATGAACAAACGTGGCTTCGATATGTTGTGGCCATCGCATTTTACTATCAAGGACGGTTTAAGTTAGGGGGGAAAGATAATTTCTGAGAAAAGGCCAAAGTTTCACTTATTTTAAAAAAGTACTAGCAAACGGTCGGACCGACATGCAGAAGATGGACTAAGTCCCACTGCTGGTTGCTAGGCCAAACACTGATCTTGTCAATAAGTCGCATTTATTAGAATCATTACCGTCCATTTGTATAAAGAGAAAACAATTCAGCTGACACGCATGCACATAAATTTGTAACTGTTAAGCTTAGGTTAGAATGCGTGCGATAAACAGGCTTTTAGACAGCAGCTGTTTTCACTTACTCAACACAAGCTTCAGTGCACATTTCAAAACGCGAGTGACCTGACAAATCGCATAAACGCACCACACTATATTTGAGTAATGCACCAATTGAAAAAGTTAGAGATACTGCATGAGAGTACACGTATATATTTATGTCATTACTGTGCTCTTGTAGCGGAATTCATTTTATGCATGCTGGAATGTTTGATTCTTCAAAATAATTAAACAGGCCGCATGGAGTTTTCCGTAGTTGAAGCGTTCGATGTACAAACAGTATACAAGCAATTCGACCCTGGTCTTTCGTCAATTTGACAGCAAGTGATGGGCATGGAAGGAGTGATAGTCTTATTTGCCGTGATTTATAGTACGCATATGGCATAACGCCTACGAGAAGTGTTTTTTTACAAATTCGTATAGCACAACACAAAGAGAGAGAGAGAGGAAACTTCAAATGGGGATAGCTTTTCCTCACGGTGTAAAACCTGCACAGAACTTTGGTGACAGTTCACAGTTAAGTATATTGTTTCTTAGTTCCAAAAAAATCTTCGTTTCAAAACTGAAGTCTTCAGAGAGATATCTCATCACACACAAAAAATAAGGATATTAGCTGATTGCTCGGGGTCCAACCAGACACTAAAGCGATAAGTGCACATACTAGCTGAAAGAGTTCCTCCGAGGTTATGAAGCCGCTACGGAACTACGAACAAGAGATATTGACTCATTCGAGGATGATAATAAATACGCCATAAAAGAAATTTCTGCATGACAGGACGGTGTAACTTTTGCGCACAGTCCATCGCCTGATCTATGACCTACCGCTCTGTCAGGCTTGGGGCGTTCTAGTTGCCTACAGACTCACTCCACTCCAGCCATGGACGTCTCGGCGCAGGTGGAGGTGACGTTGCCACGCGAGGAGGAGACGGGGTTGTCCAAAAACACCTTGGATCTTATGCTTAAACTGGCCCGGCCCCGAGAAAACATGGTGGCAAGCTCCCGGCGGAAGCGCGAGGACAGGGCGAGGTACACCAGGAAGCTGGTTATGTTGCTTGCAACTTCGCACAGCGCCCCCAACTTCATTGAGCTCAGGTAGAGGAAGTGCTCGCGGACGTAGAGGCCGTAGGCTGGGTTGAAGTTCTGCAGCAGGGACACCAGAATGGTGGGTATGGAAAGCAGGACGAAGAGCATGGAGGATACGAGGATCACGACGGTGGTCTGACGTTCGTGCTGCGACGCCTGGCTGTTGTCCTTGCCCTCGTGCAGGCGTTGGCGGCTGCGGACATGGCGATAGAGTGCCACCATGGTCATGACGTTAATGAGCAGGCTGGCCAGCAAGGGGATGATGGCGAAGAGTGCCTTGGACACCGTGCTGAGCGTCTCGAATAACTGCCCCTGCTCCTCTGCCCTAGCTGACTTGGCCAAGCGGTACACGCCGGGATACTGCTCTACTACGTCGTTCTTGAAGATATTGTAGATGTGGACAAGCAGCATAAGAACCGCCAGGGCCAGACTCAGCACCACCGGATGTCTGGTCTGTCGCAGGGAATTGAAGCGCAGCGGGAAGGCGATGGCCACAAACCTCTCGCACGAGACCAGCAGATTCAGGCAGTAACCCCAGCGGCGAATGGCAGTGCGGAGGTAGTTGGAAAGGTAGATTGCCAACATCAGGTAGTCATATCTTGTCACGGCATATATCCCGTAGTGATAGCTCAGGATCTGCCAGCTGATGGACAGCAAGGAGAAGAGGAACTCTGCCACAGAGAAGTAGAGGAGGATGACGCTACTTGGGGAACGCATGCTTGGCCTGGCAAAGACGGCCATGTTGACTGCGTTCTCTATCAAGCCTGCCCCCCCGATGACAACGGTGAGAACCTCGGTTACATCCACGATTTTTAAGTAGGTCTGCTCGTCTACCGTACCTTGGTCAATCAGTCTGGGGCGCTGCCCTCTGATGTTTCCATTTCCGGAGTCTGGAGTGGTCGGCTGCTGGTCGAGACACTTCTCTGCAGCAGGCGTCGACGCAGTGCCGTTGCCTGGGTCCTGGCAAACTCTCTGACGGTCGTCGAGTTCCTCCACCTCCAGACCCAGTTGGTCGGTAAAAGTGGAATTTTCCCGACTTTCGCTCCTTGAAGATTCCTTCGAAGCTGTTTGCGTTGTAGGCATCAACTGCTGACCAGTCCGATTCTGTTGATCATCATTTCCGGTGTCGCTCAAGTTGAGGTAGGGGGGCGCATCGGGGTTATCTCCACCGTAGAGTGCCGCCTGTTGGCAAGCCAGTGGAATTATGAAAAATGCCAACCATGTCAAACTCAGCATGGCGATTTCGCTCTACGTGTGTAGTTGATCGAGCCCTCTACGTCGAGTACGAGTTATCGTCGCGCTCGTCGTCAGCCAAGTCGTCGTCTACGGGTAAGCAAGCGCCCCCTTCCTCTCCACAAGGAAGTGATGCTCCGTCAAGAGGAACCAGCTGCGAGGAAACTAAACTCTCTTTATCCCTGGTCGCCTGCCTTGAAGTCTGCTGGTAAAGAACACGCGAGAAAACGTCTTCACTACCTGTTGCCAAGATCAGTTGGAACCCGCCTCGCGCTGTCCCCTTTATATAAGATACATTCCTGTGTGGTTATCGATGACCGAATCCCGCGAACTAAAGAGACCGAAGCCACCTGTACATTCGTGACCGGATGCATCAGAGACGGCCCTCCATTTGGACACAAAATGAGATTCCGGTAACCGTCACGCTCCAGGAATCCATTAGAAGGCGACTGTGAAGTAGACAATACATCTCCGCCTCTCCTCCCTTTCCCAGTGTCATGCTCCATAATGTGCATGATCTACGTGCAGGGTGCACGAGCCGAGGATTTAACGCGGTCATGATTCCATCAGAAAATTCTGGGACATTTTGCGACATATAGATCAAGTAGTCGAAGAGATGTTGTCCATACGAAGGAAGACAGACTAAAAGCCACTAATGAGGACGCATCACTGTCACCCGAATCGAAGATGACTGGCTTACTCCAAGATGCGGAGAGCTGATGGGACGACGGCTGAATCGTTGCATCCCGTACAAGAGAACAGTAGAAGTACTGAAGACTAATGGTCAGGGCATCCGGGCAGTTTGCTTTCAAAACCAGTCGACATCCATTTGAAGTGATGACAAAGAGGAAAAAAAACCAAGCGTCGTTCTTTTGCGTCATTGTCTCAAACACGGGAGAGAAAAAAATTGTTCTTCGAATATCTGAGTCAACACAAGTATAACAGTTTTTTTAACTCTTAGGTGTGTTTCATGTCACCAGCGGTGTTTATGTGGGAAACATTGCAAAATCACATGATAGCAATGGCGGCAGCAGCGACAACAAAAACAGCTGCAAAAACAATATAACAATGACGACGACGACGAAAATAATTGCCACTATTGTCACTACCATCATCACTAACATCAATATCACCCCCACACCCACTACCATCTCTACCATCAACATCACCACAACAACAAGCAACAATAAGAACATTCAACTAGGGCGGAGAGCCGGTCACAGAGTAAATAGATTTGGGTATGAATCGGCATCGTTGCCAAATTATTTTTAAAAACATAATGCTTTGGTCCAACTACAGTAATGTCCCGTCACTCGAGCAATCTATAGCGGCCTACAAAGTCCTTGCATCTTCTTGCTTACATTTATGACCGGAAATGTTTCTTAAATAACATAAAATAAAATATTTTGACGAGCCTTTCTTTTCATCTCTCGGAAAGAAAATCTTTCATCGCAAGGAGTCGCCTTAAAGTGACGGCATAATCACATTTTACTTTCACGTGGTCCGACAGGTACCCTGCGGCAGGACCTAAGTTTAAACAGCTTGACATCTCACAAGAGGCATCACTCAGTCATTTAGAAGCATCAGTGATGCTTCGAGAAACATGCGTAGGGCCTGATTAAGTTTTGAAATGAGGCCTCACTGAATGATCCGAACCTGAGTGGCGTCACTGCGGCCGCCTAATCGTCAGCTTCGTCTAAGACTTGAGGTCGGTCGTAGTTGGGCATGCGGAAGTATCCGTGGAGCGAACATATTCCACTACCTGGAATGAATACGCCATCAATGATTCAAAAGCAATTTCCCCTTGCTAAGAGCTCCCACGTCCTGCGGTCAACACGTGACAGATCTGTTTACGAAATGGATGCGTCTGTCGTGTCCGGAAACCTTTCCATGGATATTGATTTCGGAAATTATGTAATAATCCTCAAAGTGTGGGAGTTTTTTGCGTGTGTGTGTGATAAATGTGACCGTGAATGAGAAACAAAATTGAAGTCGGCAAAACAAGTTTTGTGCAAATGCCGAGAAAAACTATGTCGCTCAAAGCTTTCCTGAAGGTTACATTACCGTTAAAAAAAATCCGTCAATTTCTTTCTGGAATATGCATGAATGAATTAAACATATCATTGATGAAATATATTATGTTGTAATTTTCCCTACTTCATCCTTGTTTTCTCCTGCACAGTAACACGTGATTCTTGATCCATCCTTTGTTTCGTTTTGTTTTTTATTTTTAATATGAAATTCCTTCTTGTAAGTCGTCTGCCGCAAATGTAGAGACATGAGTACTCTTCATCAGCAGTAATGTGCTGTTCAGACAACTTCATTATAAAGCAAAACAGCATGTGAAATGCACGGAGTTCACTCATTTTACAAACTATCCCGGCAAACTGAAGCAACGTGCAGCCTTCATCATCGCATAATAGGATTCTAAAATACAGACTGACTAATCAATTGTGCACTTGATTTTTCTCTCTCGATAATCACAAAAGACGATCTTTACAAAGAAAAGAATATTGCAAAGTATTCTACACAGTTCCCAACTGAGTTCTAAGAGTTTTTACATTTTTAGCATTTGCACAGCATAGACATCTATGGTTCAAGTCTTTGGGAATTAACACTTTAAACCACTGTTCCTTTTCTGCTGTCCACAAAAAATACCCCCTTATTTTTTCAGAAAGCCTAGGCCCTAATTGCACTTTCAAGTAAACTCCCAAAAAGCTGCTCCAGAAAAGATATGTGGCCTCTAGAAAACTAAGTATCCACCAGCCAAATTGTGAGCGAAAGGAAACGGAAATGGGCAGACGCCTTCAGACAGACTGTAGGTGCAGACGCTCGAACTCGTCGCCATGATCCAGTCGTGGAGACAAGGATGAGTCACTCCCATCGAAACGAACGTGTGCAGTGACTGCTTAAAGTAAATGTTGATAGACTGTGCCACGACTTCAGCTTGCGGGGTCTTGCGGAAACTAGAATCCCGCGCTAACTCAGGAAATAACTGGGGTTGCGATGCCACCATGCTGCCCCAGAGTGAGACAAGGTAAATATTGTGCTGTGCCAGGTGGAGATGACGCCGCTGCTTTTGTTGAGGATGACGTAATCATTTCTGGAACTCTTGCTTGGAGGTGAACCGGGAGGAGGGTGGGCCATGTCTGCCTCCATGGATGTGGTCACTGTCTAGTTGGATTGTTGGTCCCCAAACTGAAGAACAAACATTTATTAGTCTGATGTAGCGTGGACAGAATGTTGGTGATTGTGATGGGTCTAAGCTGAATTTGAAGTTTAATAATAACTGACATTTGTGGAGAAGAAGATGGTAGTGATGCACTTAACGAAAAACAAAATAAAATCCGTCCTCATCACTACAGAGCCTCAGAGTATCTTGCTGCTAAATTCGTAAGCACCACATCTATCGGTTTTATTGAGAAATGATGTCGCTGAACAGCAAATGTTACAATGAGATTTCATTTAAGAAGTACAAATTAAGCACGTTCAATGTGAAACGGCAGCCGTGATAAAGGTCCGTAACAGCAAAAATCAATGTAAATTTCGCAGCAGACCTTGCAGTGAATGCTTCTCAAATTTTTCACATGGGCAAGATGAACCTCTCTTTGGCAATGGTGGCTAAAAACATAGTAGTTGTCACACAAGAAGAAGAAGAAGGAGGAGGAGGGAGGGAGTGGGAGGAGGACAGCTTTCAAGTTTTACCCTAACCCAATCTACAGTACACCCGAAAAACGAGATGGTCGACTTTCATCTTCCATCCAGTCAGCCCAACGCCTTCTACCTTGAACACACGCCGCAACGTGGCCTTGTAGCGCGAGGACATGATGAGGAAGACGACGAAGTTGATGCCGTCCGATGCTCTCTCCAGAAGGCTGAAGACGAATCTGAGCAGCTGGAAGAAGTTCTCCTCTTGCTTGCCCATGCCGTAGCTGTGGTGGATGTCAGCCACGGAGTAGTTGATGTTCATGGGCAGCTCCAGCAGGCAGTAGAGCAGGCTGGACACCACCACCGTCACCGTGAGCTGCCTGTCCGACCGCTGTCCACCTGGAACCAATCTGAGGCGTTGGGAAGGAAGGACAGAATCTACCAGGCGCACATTTTACACTTACACCGGTAATAGTTCTCTCCACTTTAGTTTGGAAGCGCTCTAGATTACGGTACTTTTTTTCTGGTGGAACACTTATCGGTCCGCCGAATTATTTGCACACACACACACACATAGATATATATGCGGCCCCCTGACGTTTTTCAGTAGTAAAGGTTTCGTTACAAGCAGTGTGACGTTGTTCACTCCAGATTTCTCAGAATCCACACTAAACTATGTTCCAGCTTAAGAAAACTATCTTCCTGCAGAATTTTTAACTGAGACGGGTTTCTATTTGTCTCCAAAAGGCACTGATACTGTTGAATAAACTCGATTTAAGCAACGGCAAAATAACAGATTTGCCTACATTAGTTCAGGCATGATGTTCATCTGCTCTGTTGGAAAATGCTGGAAAATGCTGGAAAATGCTGGTACACCATAGAAGCATCCAGCGGGTCGTTGCTTAGTTACGTCACGTAGTTAGCGGATTTGCTTTGGAAGTGTCACGTGACGTCACTCTGCGCTGCTTCTAGAGTGTTCTACGAGTGCTGCAAAAGTATATATGATGGTTTGGGGGAGAGGGGGGGGGGGGGGGGGGGGTGTTAGTTGGGAGGTTGTGTGTGTGTGTGTGTGTGTGTGTGTGTGTGTGTGTGTGTGTGTGCGTGCGTGCGTGCGTGTTAGCGTATGTGTGCAGAAACAGGTGTGCGATAACAGCGATCATGTCCTCAGGGATTGTGCCCCGAGATGAAAGTGCAATTAATGCATTGCTGTGAAGTGATCGTATCACTTATAATTGACAAGTGCATAAATATAACGGTTTTCGAAATGATTACCGGATTTGAATAGACCTAATTCGACTTTCCTGGCGCAAGCTAGGAGAACCTCTGTGTCTACGTGACGTTGTGAAGAAGACGTGTGCAGTCGCTCCTCACAACCGACATTTCTGTCAGGTCTCCTAGTACTGGTCTTTTGCACCTTTGTTTGGGGGGGGGGGGGGGGTTGCCGTTACCACCCTTGTAAAGAGCGTATTGATATTGTCAACGAAGCAGGCATGACTTGCCGAGGATGGAGTCATATGAACGCAGTTGTATTTTTCTAGAATATAAGATGCATCACTAAACGCAGTAGTCAGTCAGTGGAAATAAAATAGCCTATCTATAATAAATAACACTTCAAACGAATCCGAATATTTACTGGAAAACGAGACTGCAATGGACGAGATTTCTGACACAGGCAAAAATCCCACTTACAGGAGGCGTAAGACATACCGAGTGTATGGAAAGGAAATCAGGTCTGATTAAACACAGCTTGACATCTTAACACGGGCAAAAGTAATTCATCCAGAAAAAGAAGAAAAGGAAATAAAGCAGCGCTTTGAGGCACGATCGTCTATCTCACCAGATGAAGCTTCCATGCAGGATAGTGAGACCCGTGGTAAAACAGACCTTAGGCCCAAAGGTGACGACTCACTAAAGGCGGCAGTCATTCGCACCACAGGAAAGAAAACAAATACACTTTTTTCCAAACCTCAGTAAGATTGCCTACGCACTGGATGCGTAGTCACTGACAACACAAGCAGAAAAAAGACAGAAAAAATGAATGGATGAATGAGTGAGTGTGTTGATGAATGAGTGAATAAATGAATGAATGAATTAGCGAACGAATGAATGAATGAATGAAGCTTAACAACCTTTCAGCCTTTGTAGGCTGTGTAATGCCATCGATCATGAAACTCGCTAGAGCTGTTTAAGAGCAAATCAAATTCCCAATTTGCCTAATTATTCGCCTTTCACGAAGCGCGCAGGGAGGCGCGGGGCTCTAGTCGTTTCCCAACCCGCAGGAAGAAAGCCACATGTCTTCCCGGACCACTCACTGGAGGCCACGTGAGCGAGGGCGTGCCGATGACGACGGAGCGTGATTGTAATGGCCACGTTGAGGAGGAGGACAATGGCCAGAGGCAGGTACACGCCGGCCACCTTGGTGAACTCTGCCAGCCCAGACAGAACAGTGGAGAAGTGCTTCAGCAGCCAGGAGGGCTGCAAGAGGCCTGCTTGTCCGTTGTCCGTCACCACGTACTTGAAGGGCACGTACAGGTGGCACACTGTGCACAAAATCAGGCGATGACGTTGACCACGACGACAGAAGCAGCAGCAGCAGCAGCAGCATCATCATCATCATCATCATCATCATCATCATCATCATCATCATCATCATCATCATCATCATCATCATCATCAATCATCATCATCAATCATCATCATCATCATCATCATCATCATCATCATCATCATCATCATCAATCATCATCATCATCATCATCATCATCATCATCATCGTTGTGAATGCATGTACATTTCTGTTACAGTGTCTATGATCCAACCTTGATATTTGTATCCTTTTTTTGGAAAATAAAGTGTTTAAAAAAAAAATAAAAAAAAATCATCATCATCATCGTTATCATCGTCTTCGTCGTGGAGAACGACAATAAAGCAATAAGAGCAACCCCGACACTCATGATGCCGTATATAGCGCGGCCGATAACAATGATGGTGTGTTCATGCATGCGGACGTGTGCTTGTGTGTGCGTGTGTGTTTTCGTGCGCACGCGCGTGTGTGTGTGTGCATGTGTGTTTGTGTGCTGTCCGTCCGTGAATTACACCTCTATCTGTCTGTCTGTCCGTCCATCTGTCTATAACCTCTCTCTCTCTCTCTCTCTCTCTCTCTCACGCGCACGCGCACGCACATACACACACACTCAGTACACACGTACCAATTGACATCATGAGAATGGTGACGCAAACGGCGACGGGGTTTCGGACCAGGCGAAAGTGACGTGACTTGAGGGGAAAGGTCACGGCCACGAAGCGCTCGGCCGCCATGACAGCTGTCAGGCAGAGTGAGGATCGCCATAGTGCCGTGGAAAAGAAAATGCCGAAGTACATGGTGTAGGCCAGGAAAACCAAGGACCGTCCTTGGATGAAGTAGTACACACTGTTCACTACCGCCATGGAGGAACGCAAGAGGTCCGAGCCGCTGATGAAGAGAATGTAGACGGTTGTCGAGGTTCGCATGTCTCGTCTCAAGAAGACCAAGAGATTCAGAGCGTTCATGGGAATCGCCAGGATGGAGATGACAAGAGACCCCACTTCTGCAGCGAAATTGAAGCGCTTCAGCAAGTTGTCGGAGACGACGCCTTCTGGGATGGTTTTAGTTGTCGTGGTCTCGGAGATCGTGGAGGTCATCGAGGATGTCCAGCGTGTGAGGGATTGGTCAAAAGCAGTGGCCTCATCATTAACAGCGGTAGCCATGCCGGTTGTATGAGACGCAGCCGAGGTTGCCGTTTCAAGTCCACTTAAATTGCCGCTGCCTCTTTGGTGAATCGTGTCGGTTGTCGTCGTAACTGTCAGCTCTGTGGTTTGTGCGGTTGCTGGAGAAGTTTCCAAATTGCCATCGCTAGCGACCTCTAGGAGAGAGACACGACCATCGATTTCACTACCAGTGACTTCATCGTGGACGAAAGGGATTGTGGAGGAGTAGCCGCTGAAGGGACTGTTATAACTGTGACTGAGAGGTCGCTTCAAGTGCGACGTCTCAGCTTTGACTACAGATGTCGTGTGGATAGAGAAAACGACAAAAAGTGCTGCTGCCGCTGCTGCAACCATTGCATGCACTGCCGATTGCTGGACCCCGAAAACACTTCTCCAACGGCAACGTTCTCCCATAGCTGTCGAAGGCAAGAGCTCCGCAGCCTAGGAGGAGGTGTTCCCAGACTTAAAATCATCGTCCGTTTGTCGCCACCCTTTATAGGCTCTTCGTTTCATTTTGATTAGTTTTCTTTGTGGAACAATTTATTGTTCTACGCATTGGGCATTAACGCCGAGTCATAAAGTGTGCTGTTTGATGATGATGATTCAATTGACTGCCATCGGAAATCATCGTGAATAATAAACACGGCACTCGTAAATTCACAAATAGTTCATGGCTATACGATGAATGGTGTGTCCACAGAAGCTCTCATCGGACATTAATTTCCCGATCAAATATCAATTTTCTTCATTCTTCTCGCAGGCTGGATAAGAGCACCTTCCTATATCTCATAAGAGATTGAGTGGACATTCTTCATTTCGACGGAAAGAGGGTAATAAGATACCTTATGAAAATATGTCGCTTATTCAGGGTAGCAGCAAATTCTCGAAGGATAGCTCTCGCCGTGTCAACAGCCCTGGCATTTTCATCTGAATGAGAAATGTTTGTCCTGGAAAGGTCGACTGCAAAATCAAACGCAACTTGGGCCCTTGCATCGGAGCAATCGCTCTACAAAATAATATGACGTCATGCGCAAAACACAAGCATTAATGTTATGTCCAGTGAGGAAAATAAAATGGGTGAATATATTCATGTCTGTAAAGCCATTTCAAGTGGTCTGTGGGTTGAATGGCGGTAATTAATGCGTGTATGTGTGCGAAGGTGTGTGCGTTCGCTGTAATGGAGCCTATCATTTTGGTAGCTAAATTCCTTGAAACGGATGCTTTCCCCCCCCCCCCCCCCCCCCCCCCCCCCCCCCCCCCCCCCCCCCCCCGAAAAATGAGTTTCAGACAAGTGTTATAGTTTATTCTAGGTCAAAGGGAAGAAGATTATTCTTTAAAGTGCATCAAATTTGGAATGAATACCCAGAGTCACTTAAAGTCCTCTCTCACAGAACTTGTTCAATTTTCATTGAATGTATTTAACATTTTAATTTTCAAAACCTCCGAGACACCGTGCTGAAAAGTGAATGGTAGCCTACTGTGTACTCGCCGCAGCCTCAGATATCAATACAGCCTTACCTCACTGGGAGTGAGGGTGAGATTCCACGGGGGACACATGCACATTCTATGGAGGAGAAAGCAAAATGCCCATGAGGACACACACAAACAACAAAGGGATACTCTCCCAGGAGTACCTTGTTTTCTCCTGACACTCATATCAGAATTCCGGTAGGGTACTCTGTACTACGGTGCCTAATGCTTGTCGCAACGAATGATTTTTTCATGGGCCTTCCAAAAAAGACAAGGGCCTGTGATGTTATTGTCATTTCAGTAACGCCAAGCTGCGTCTCCAAGTCTCCTTTGACGATTAAGGAAGTTGTTTGCGCCACTCCCATGGCAACGGTTAAATTAGAGCACTTTTCAATTCATGGGAGTCACGATGATAGGAAGTTCTTTCAGCTGTGATCGGCACGGTTTTGCATCCGAACTCTCTGAAGTTGAAAGCATTGCAGTTCTATGATCATCGGCTTTATTCCCATTATTTAGTAAAACGCACGAGAGCTTCGTAAGTTTGATATTCTAGCGCTCTTTTACTGAGGATCCGCTGATGATTATGCAGCGTTTCTTATTCTGGGTGGGTTCTTACGATGATGGGATTCTTGAATGAGACCAGTGCTGTAGCTGCTTGGTAGTTCCTCCCTGCTCTCGGTCTCCATCATGTCTTCTCAATGCAAGTTGTTTTTCCTTAAGAGGTCAGGTTTGGTAGTCAGCGAGGCTGCACACTGCATGTGACGTAGTCAGCGAGGCTGCACACTGCATGTGACGTAGTCAGCGAGGCTGCACACTGCATGTTTACATTTTGGACCGGTCATTACATACTCTCTCTCTCTCTCTCTCTCTCTCTCTCTCTCTCTCTCTCTTGTTGGTTGAGCCCTTCATATAGGCCGCTGGCCTGAAACTATAAAGTGTAAAGTCTCTCTCTCTCTCTCTCTTTCTCTCTCTCTCTCTCTCTCTCTCTCTCTCTCTCTTGTTTGATGAGCCCTTCTTATGGGATGCTGGCCTGACACTATAAAGTCAGAAGTCTGACGTCTGAACTCTCTCTCTCTCTCTCTCTCTCTCTCTCTCTCTCTCTCTCTCTCTCTCTCTCTCTCTGTGTTATTGTGTAAATTTGGGTGGTGGGATAGAGGGTGGATGGGTGGGCGGGTGGGGGTGGGCGATAGGATTGAGTGAACATTTTAATTTGCCGGGCCACTCAGCAACGGATATGTTGTGAGCGTGCTCACGGGCGGCTTGCACGACACTCGACAACGCCGAGTGACTGAACAGAAGCTCATTAGGCTGTTCACCACGCACCACGCCGGACTCAATAGAGATCTCGGATTCATGGCGAACTACAAGTGAACTTTTCACCACCTGCACGTGCGCCCCATGAGATTTCTTAGTCTTGAGGTGAACACCTGCCAACCATTCCCTACTTAAGCCGTCACCCGCCAGCCTCTCTCACACTTGGCCTGAAGAAGGAATTCATCCAAAAGCTTGCCACGACGCCAAAACAAGACATCATTGCGTATTCCTGCCAGCAGGGACGGAGCCTTGCCACTGCCACAAAGACGGAGCTGCCACGTCCTTGTGACTTTTCGCTCTACATCCCGGGGCGGGAGGCTCTACCCTCATCAGTATACGAGTACCTGTAAACGGCCTTTTTCAGGGCCCTTTTGGCTCAAGAAAAAATACATTATCGGTTGCTGTCCACACCTTCTTCTTCTAAGGCCTGCGCAGAGCTACATTTCACCTACAACGTGGTTCAGGCTTCGCAGTCGTGTCGTTTACGGACTGTAGTTGAGTGCCGACTACGCCGCGCCTTCTCAATGCGTGCGGAGTTGAAACCTGAACGCACCCCTGCTGCAGACGTCGAAACTCTGAGGTATTAGGGATTGCGCGCGTCCTCAGCTCTTCCCTTCCCCTCGGAATCTGTCAGTTGTCTTTTTGCATCTGGGAGTATCCACAATTCATTGTCTTATATCCCCCTACTTCCACCATACAGGGACGCCCGGCCTCACTTCCTGCACAACCACTTTCGCGTCAGGCATTATGATGGCTCTCATTTCAAGAAAATTATACGACAAAACTAAATATTTGCTATGACAAGAATTTTCTTTTACCTTGATAAAAATATTTCCCTACTTGCACATTCTATGTCTAAGTTGGGCGAATCCGTGAAAAGCCCCACATTTTTGTACGGGTTTCAGGTAAGCCTCGCACGACTTAATCATTCTGAAGAATGGCCTCGGGCCCTGAAGGATTTTTTTTTCTTTTACATAAATGTAAAAAGCACAATTAGCACAATTAGCAATCTGTATTAGTGCAGGATTACGCTCAATCAAGCATCAGTTTCAAGATATGCAAATTATGTCGCCTCCATTTTCGTCTAGGTGTATGCACCATTCAGTGTTCTATTTCCAGTCGGCATCATTTGCGGTTGTCCGCAGTTACTATTTATCATGGACCCAGCAAGCATTCAAATGTGTCGCTGAAACTTTGGACTTGACAGATGACGTCATTTTGCTTTTTGCCAGTGTCATTTCGCTGGCATCTCATCTGAGGGCGGGGCAGAATAGAGGGCGTTGTCAGGAGCGAACTGGGACAAGAGGACATGCTTGGGTAGAAGATGCACCCAAATGACAGGCCGCCATAGTTCGAGACTACAGCGCGGACGCTCCGAGCCGGATGTACACTAATGGACCCTTTACCTATAGCGCACTTAACGCTTTTCAGGTCGCCAGACTTTTTCAGCGGCCCGGAGCGTTATGCAAGGTGCATATGGAAAAGAAACCTATTTTAGCTTTTACCTGAAGCTGTCTCGGTACAACACAACTCATCCGGAAAGCCGAGATTGTTTTGTCAGATGTAAACATTGAGTTTAACTCTGTCCATGCGCTCAGCCCGTGGTTCGAAGTTAATAAAATGTAAGACGTAGGTCTCATAATTATAGGCGAGTGGCGCGTAACTGTTTTAGACAACCAATCAGCGCCCGACTTTGCACGGGTTTAGTCACGACCCGTCAGTTGATATGTTCATGAACTTTAATATGTAATGTAATGTAATGTAATGCTGCTCGTGCAACTTATGTTGTTCTAAAGTCAAGAAATGCGTGCATGTTGTGCTTTTCGTTGGAGATGGCATTTTGGACTGTACATCATTTCATCTTATAGAAGGCGAAATATGTTTCTCACAAGCCCGCAGCAATGAAGCAAAACTACTGTGTCTTGAGCATGTAAAAATATTCCAAACACCATCTTTATCTCTTTTTTCTCACTGGTTTGAGAGAGTGCATTCATACGGAGCTTGCAAGGATGAGAATCATCTAAATGATTTGTATAGCGTATTAGACAAAACCTCTCTTAACATTCTATCTCACTACCAAGACGGAAAACATATTTCTGTTTTACATGCCCCCCTCAGCACCAAACATGGCATGGGACATTAAGGAAAATGTAATGAATTGTTCTTTGAGTGAAACCCTTACCTTGAAACAAATTTCATCACAATCCTTTTAGAACTGTTTGGTTTTTATTTTGTTTCGATTCTGAATAACGTACGAACTAACAAAGTAACTAACCTACTGAAAAATCATAGCCTCCTTGGCGGAGGTGAAATTTATTCAGAGCTTTCAGAACTGCATTACTGAATCGTCTTTGTCGGCTTGCGGTGACTCACACTTGTCAACATGAATCGAGTTCGACAGAGCTTCACAACGACCTGGCGTCCTGCCCGACATGGAAAGATAGAACTCAGCATCTCCCCTTGTCCACGACAAAGCGTCGACTGATACTCGATCAATGAACAGACGACCCATCTCCAGCACCGGATACCGCTAATGGGCATCTACAATAGAGCGTATTTCATCAAGTCACGGCACACCGATGATGATGTGCGTTGACGATGAGAGTGACACTGACAGGCGTGGTCGTGTAGATTTTCACGATGCCATGATTAACTATCATGAAATATACGAGTTCAAGGGAGGAGGGGGGGGGGGGGGGGGGAGGGGGAGAAGAAAGGAGAGGATGGCGGAAGGGAGGAGGGGGAAGAGGAGGAAAAAGGAGGATTCCAAAGGCCCTGTGAATAGGGTTATTTCATACACGCAGTAACCGCCGTTGAAAGCTTTCCGCTCTTCTCGAACTCGTCAAGTCATTGTCATAGAAAAGTATTGAGTCTACTTGGCATTTATGCCGAGAGGTTGCTTGTGATAAGCATGAGCTCTCTGTCGCCATCTTTGTCAAAGACGATGTCACGTGGCTTTTATCACTTTAACTGCTTCCACCAATTGCTGTCTACCAGTCCAAACGCATCCTGTATAAAGACGAAAGTGGAAACCTTGAAGTCAGTGTACAAGAGCAGGAAGATGAATCAACCCCAGTGCCTGGCTAGTTACAGGGTGCTGAAGATGACCATTTCCCTCTTTGTGGCATCGCTTCTATGCATTACGGCGTTCTGGAGACTAGTTCAACCAACTGACCAGAACTTTGCTTTTCTCAGGGAAGGCAAGCATCTCAAAACGCATTTGATGACGAAAGCAAACCCAGCAGTGTCAGCAACGGGCCTTCATGACAATGAGGATGGCAAAGCTACGGCAAGGCACGTTCTGACACTGACTGCCTCGTACGGGGGCGCCAGGGAAGATGCACCTGGCAGTCATGGAAACGTAAACGGTTTGACGATATCCAGCGTCACCTACGCAAACAACGACCTGAGGGCGAACGAGGCACATTTGGACGTGACGCACAGCACCATCCCGACCTCATTGCCTTTCAGTTCAAATAAACATGATCCTATGATAGGTGAAGCTGTTTCTCAACAACCATCTGCTGGCCAAAGTGTTACGGAAGACGTGGTAACTTTTTCGGAAACAGACTCCCGTAAGAGTTTGGAATTTTCCTTCGAAGATATTACAACACTTGCTTTTTCGAAAGAGTTGAACATGCGTAACAGTTGTTCTGATGTTGAAAGCAGTGAATCTGAAAATGCCACGATTCTTGAAGAAACAACCGCAAATCCCAAAGGAAACAAAACAAACGCAGGAGTGACTTTAAATCCTGGCAGCCTCATCGAAAATGGGATGATCTCGGCGGAAACGTTTACTCGCATCTTCCTCATCTCCAACATGGTGTCCATTGCTGCCTCCACGGTGAGCGTCCCTCTCAACCTCCTGAACCTCGCCGTCCACACACGTCCACACATGCGGAATCCCACCACCACGTACCTCGTCTTCATCAGCGGCGCTGACCTCGCCTTCGGCGTCATCGTCTCCACTCACGGTTTCCTCTCCCTGGCCCTGGGCTCCCCGCCAGTTCGCACCTACGGGTACAGCGCCTTCCTGCTGTACGGCGGCATCTACCTGGGCACGGTCTTCGTGCGGATCGCGGCTTGCCTGACTTTTCTCATGGCTACCGACCGCTTTCTGGCCGTTGCTTTCCCTCTCAGGTCGAAACGTTTCCGACTTTTCCGAAAAGCTCTGACGATCAGCGTGGCCGTCGCGATGGTGGCGACGGCTGCCCACTTCTATCTCGCCGCCAAACTAGAGGTGATTCCCGCCGTGAACGGAGTACCTGGAGATTTTAAGCTTGGTCCCTCACCTTTCGCTCGAAATCACAAAAATTTGATCGCAGTTCTGGGTACTGTGACCAAGACGATCTTTCTCCTCGTCCCCCTGCTGTCCACACTGGTGGTCAACGCAGCCATGATAGCGTCGTTGCGGAGGCATCGAAGAATGATGAGCCACGTCACCGGAGGTGAGAATTCCCACAGCCACTCCATCGGATAAAAACAAAGCAAAAACGGTTTCCATCAATGTTAGCTCACAGCTCACTATGCAGCCAATTTGAGGGTGTGCAATATGAAAAGCAAATCATGATTTTGTGGACGTGTGAAGAACATAGTGCGGTGTTACCCCACACCAGGTTCGACACATTGCTCAGACATATTTACGGACCAATTTTGTTGGGGGTGGGGGTTGGAGGGGGTGGGGTTGGGGAATGGGATGTTTATTGTTGTTTGTGTGCAAACTGCTCAATCTACAGTCTTTGTACCAATTATTTATTTCGAGTAAGCCATGTGTATGTATTTCTCTTTCTGAATTAAGAGAAATGAATTTTAAAAGAAACGAAAAAAATTGTGCGGGGGTTGCCGGGGGTGCGGGACGTGGGGATGGGTTGGTCTATGGTGGGATGGGGGTTGGAGCGGAACTAT